>JAHDVE020009956.1:0-172478 GCA_022606495.2 Halesus radiatus | reverse complement strand
GCTCTGCTGAAGTTAATAAATAACAATCATGAGTATCGAAATTTTTTGTCGGATCGGAATTCTCCAGTAGCATTTGTAATAAATGGTTTTATAACATTACCCATTAGCAACTATAAAACTTTCATCTCTATACTTAAATTTTCTAACAAAACTGTGTTCATCTGAAGCGACCTGGCAGGTAAGTACGAGTATGTTTTTCTTTATATGTCTGTACATAATTAGATAGAGAATAGGAAGTAATATTTATAAGCCGCCCCTGAGGTGATTTTTCACAAAAACGGCGCTATACAAATCATCCAATTATTATTATTATTACCCGCCTCATCGAACAGACATCGTATAGTGAAACGGGTAAAGTACATGTAAATGTTTAAAATTTTACTCCAATAAACGCCCGGGTTGCCGGCAATGAAATGAATCATTTTCCCAAACATTTGTTTAAAATTTTTATAATATATCTATGTGTACTGTCAACGAATCATTTGCCATTTTCCAGACATTTTTTGATAGATGAAAATGTATTACCTACTGCCATAAAGAGGTTTATGGGTACCAAATTAAGTAACGTCACGTTTTTCATTTTTACAAACCCACAATGCATACAAAAACAAAAAAATACGTAATTGCTTTATTTGAACTTGAATTTGAGTTTCGACAAATAGCCGCCTTTATGCCCTCGATTCGAGTTTTTTTTTCTTAATTATATTTATTACGGTGATATCAACATTGTGTTTTTTTAATACCTCCACAATATGAAATAATGAGCCATTCGAAAATTCTATAAAATTAACATGTGGGGTTAGGTACCTACTTGACTAAATTGACAATGAGGAACTCCGGTGAAAAATATAATGGCTTTAAAAATATATAATCATATAGATCAGCAAACGCCGATTTTGAATATATAACTTTAATATAAGAATTTATAAATTGTTATTTAAGAGTCAATAAAAAATCATCTCATTAAAGACATTGTTATATTAGTACCGTTGAAATTTAAACTTAATTTGGATGACTTTAGTCCTATAATTGTTGTTCAATTAAAAAAAACTATTATTAACGAAAAAACAATTATAAATGGAAAAAAATAGAGTATTCATGAGCAAACCAATCATCAATGCGGATATTATGATAATGTTAATGCTCAATACTATTATTATTTTTTGAGTTCAAGTTTCTAAAAAGGAACATACTTTTATTACTTGAATATTACCATGGATAGAATATAAAAATTATGTACGGTAAAGCTCATCCTTGTTTTGACCTTTGACATTCTAACCTTAAAACTGATCAAACCGACCGGTCATAGATTTGGAACGTGTTGGCAGGCTTTTAAAAATTGGAACTTTGAATATTATTTTAACTATGAAAACTAATTTTTGAAAAAAAAACGAAATATACTTTTCGAAATTCGACTGGAGTTCCTTATTACAACATTTGCCTAAAAATACTTTTTCTCTAATAATTTCTTAAATACCTAAAATGCATAAAATCACTCCACCTTCCACTCTGCCTATCCAGAAATACATTAGTAATGTGTTGGCATTTAGTCACGAAGATAATAGTCCTACGACAACTGTTTACCATAAACAACGGCTTATATGTTTCCTAAACAGCTACAGTCTGCTACAACTTACTGTTTACATGTCTATTGCAGTACTACTGTTAAACTGTATTTTCTGCCAAAAGACAACCGTACTTAAAAGCATTCCCGTTGAAGGGTTTAATAATGTCCCAGTTACAGTCAACTACCAAAAATATCCATATAAAAAAAACTTATGCAGTCAACCATTGTAAAAGACAAATCTGTAAAATACCATTTGTGTTAGATAAATAATTGTGATAAATGTGCGAGGTTTATTAAAAAAAATCTATAATTGATAATTAAAATAAACAAATAAATTAATAATATTTGCAAATCACGTATATAATATGGAATTATTGGATATGAATCTAGCTCAAACTGACTCAAACACCCTCATGAAGCAGCTCGTGAAAGCACAAAAAAAGCATAATAAAAATATTCTTAAAAGTACTTACCTATAAGAACTCCGTTAATGTTTTCGTTATTATAAAACTCAAAAATGGTTTTCTTAATGGGATCCACTTCGTAAAATTCGGACGAAATCACGCACTCCTTATGCAGGTGGCGATAAGGTTGAAATTCCCGCTTAACACCGGCCCCATGTTTCGATTAACGCAAAAAAGCACTAAAATGCGTGTTTTATTTTATTTTTTTACTCGGGTCATATTCTAAAAAACTTAATTTACCATAATTAAAAATATGACAAAATCAGAAAAAAAGGTTCGTAAGTGGGCGATTTTGCACTTCAAAAAAAAATTTTTTTTAGGTCTGATACTCTTTTTTTTTCTAGGCTTATAAAAAGACTCGGAAGACCAAAAAAATGCCCGGTTAAATGAAAAGTCAAGGTGTTTTCGACTTGCAGTATTTAATTAAATTATCTATGATATTTCGGGCCATCAAATTTTCAAAATAAAACACATGCCACAAAGTGCCTTGATAATGCTTGATATCAACACACTTACACTACAAGGACAAAACACCTCAGATCTAATTAACAATCCAATATTAAATAATAAATTCCATGCTACAAAGTGGTATAATGCTCTTCCGAGTGATATTAACTATATCACGGAGATATAAAGTTATAAAAGAATATCAAAATATGGCTAAGTGAACATGAAGATGAGGAAATCATAAAAATTATGAAGACAACATAAGCATCAGTGACACCAGCACAACAACCCATAGTCCGCCTTGAACAGAAATTCCAAGTGAGGAGGACTGTGAATATATTAAAATATTTTAATGTAATTAAATTCTAAAATGTTACCAGTGATAAATTAATGTACCTTAAAAAGTGTTTAGTAAAAATTAACACAAATAAATACCTTTCTAAGGTGGAAAGGCTGGGAAACAGTCTGGATGCATGCAAAATTTAATTATTATACTTATTTATAATTGTTCATTTGACAAAAAGTTGGCCAAAGAAGCGAAGCTACCAGTCCACAATGGAGTGCCGATACCAAGCCTGATGCATGGAAGTGAGGCATGGTACTGGTAGAGGAAGGATGAAAGTAATCTGAATGCTGTATAAATGTGATCTCTGAAGCGAATGTGTAGTAAAACCATGCATAATCGTGTGAAAAATGTTGATATTCGTAAAGAATGCAAGGCTGATGTAAGCGTAATGAGTAAGATTAAGAAAAGGACGCTTAGATGGTTTGTGCATGAAGAGCAAATGAACAAAGAAAGGAATCTAAGAAGAATACTCGTATATGACGCGAATGTGGATGGAAGAAGGCGAAGACGCGCGAGGACGCCATAGCACGATCAAGTGAATCAAATACTTGAGTCGGGCCATGTCAGAAGTCGGAATAATAGAACAGAATATATGAGACGATGTATGAATGTGAATGAAGCAAGAAGTGGATCCCAAGATCGAGTTGTTTGGCGGCCGTTCTCTCTGCCTACCCTTACAAAAAACGACGTGATGGTTAGTTAGTTATTTATCAAAACTGAACTTATGTCGCTATCTCTCCGGGTCTGGAAGTTGAAAATTTCGCCTCGAATATCTCTCTTTAGCAGAATATGCGTGTTGCCCACGTGCCACCCATCAACTGACAAAAAAAAGTATTTTCGCAACTGGTTTGCTATGTTGACTAATTGTTGTCTTAGGATTGAGAAGTTAATTGCTTCAGGAAGTGACGTAAATCTTTCAGCCGGAGTCCAGCTGGAGGCTGAATATTGACCGCCTGACCTTTATTACGCATCGATGGATGCTATGAATGATTTACGTGTTATACTTCCGAAGTTTCCTATTTCTTTAGTTCCTAATGTTATTCCTTCGTGTAAGATTTCACTAGAAAAATGAATCGTATTCTCTTCCCTTTGTTGGGGTGAAAACCACCTCAAGCGAGTTCCATTGGTTTAGAACATTGATCTGCAATACCTATTATTTATAGATCAATGATTTAGAATGTATTTCGTAATCCAACCGGTTGACCGGTTAGTGACTGAGTTGACAAATTCGTCGGGTTCCTACCCAGGCATCATTGGTTTCAAAGTCCTCTATCATTGCACAAGCAACATCTTATTTTCTTTTTAATAAAATAATAAAAAACACATTCCAGAGATTGTTGAAAATTTGATTTCATAACGGAGAAGGCGAATTTTTATCGGAGGTTTGTTTTTTTTATTTTTTATTATGTGGATACCACACAAGGGTCCCAGCTGCTCCCAACCGTCGGGAGTCAGTGAGACTGGCATCCCTAATTAGGGTATATTGTGAGGTTGAAGGTATTGAGGAGGGAAATGAGAAAGAGGAAGGTGGGGTGGTACTTGACTATTCAGATCTGGTCAACAAACACGGTTAAAGCACGGTGAATGGTGGTTTTTCACAAAAAAATTGATATTTGCTATACCTTTTGATAAAAAAAAATCGATTTGAGTGAGCATTTTGGCCTCAAATCCAAAATTCTTTTTTGTATGAAACAAGCTGCACAGCCGTTCCCCTTGAGGAATTTTCAGAAAAAGCACTGACTAGTCTTTTAAAAAATATCGTCAAAGAAGTTACTGAAAATACCCTACCCAAACCTTGAAGTTGAAATATAGAAATCGCACGAAAACCCCTATCCAAAACCTAGTTTGTCTCTGCAAAAGATTTCCTAGTGAGGACTAAAAAAGTATTCTATGGTACTTTTTTAATTATACCTTAAATATCTTCTTAAAATGTTAAAATTATATAGTATTTAATAAAAAAAATAAACTAGGTACCTACCTACCGCTAATAAATATTAACAAAACAAATCTTTTAGAGAACATTATTTTCCGACTAACACGGAATGCTTTCATTTCCGAATTAATAAAAAAAGTTTTGAATTATTTTCCATGTTTTTGTTCTCCCCTTTAGCTCACCCCCCGCAATAAGTTTTGCGATGGCAACCCCGACCTCCCCTCTGGAACAACCAAACCCCGCTGAAAGGGCTCATGTCACATATCTATTATGTCACTTTATGTTGTACTTGCTCGCCTTTACGCATCAAGTGGCGTAGGTATCCAATTTTAATAATTACATGAATTGATTACATAAAAATTTTCATGATTCATTTTAATTTTTAACTATGCCTAGGTACCTAATTTTTCATTAATTAGACAAAAAAACTACACCCCAACCCTTACTCATTTTTACGAAAAAGCTTAGATTTATAGACCAGACTTATAATAAAATGGAATAAGTCGATCCATGCAACATGATTCAACTGCTAGCCGAAAAAACTATTCCAGAGAACTTAGTACTTACTTACCAATCTTTTATCCACACGGGCGAGAACAAGCAATATTGCCGGTGTTCTCGAGCAAAGAGCCTGGCAATAAAATACCGATATTTGATAAAGTCGATTTTTTTTTCATTAATAATAATGCTTGGATGACTTGTATAGTACAAATACTACTTGATAGGGTTTATCTTATTATGTACAGATACAGAAACATACTTACCAGGTAGCTCACTCCAGATTAAAACGTTAAATTACAAACCTTTCTTTTTTTTGGGGTTAGACATATTATTATAGTTATTGTTTTATTTTTACAAAGTTTTCGCTTGAGAAGATATGATTTTGTATGCACAGGATACAATATTAGAAAATACTTAAACACATCCAAATATCATTATTATTTTTCCCCTTTACAAATGATAGAAGAAGTTGATGACAAAACTTCATTCCACAAATTACAATAATGATATCTGTTCCCATTCTCAACTCCGTTTTATATGAATGGTGCATTATTTGTGATGCAAATCTGTGCCCCGCCGTTTTTAAATTCAAAGCCTCTAGGTCAATTAAACTAATGGAAACATACGCCGGGGGGGCATTGTTTTAGATGGGATCGTAGCGCCCCCCGCCATGACAGATAAGGCGCTAATGGCGGCGGCGCGTGCGCACTACAATACCTGTCAACTTTCCCGCGGGTCGCTAGCGACGCGTGTCGGTATTTTCTGGAAACAACGGAGCCTCTTTGTCTGATTGGCGAAGGAAAACAGTAGAATTGGAATATTATTCTATTGTGCCAAAATATTATAGAAAAAAACGGGGATGTTTTATGTGGGAATAAAAAAATGGATTGAAAATATATCACGACGACCTCCGTGGCCGAACAGTAAGATTTTCGAATCCAAAACCTGTTAAATTGTATTACATGCCTACTGGTTGAAGATTCTTCATATAATACAAATATAAATATTACAATAATAATATATTATCTATAATAGCTATGATACTCGTATATATTCAGTTCATTCCACAGTGGACGACATATGTACCTATTTTTCAGTATCGCCCAGTACCTACCACTCAAGGGCAACCAGAACAGAAACGCTCTTTTGACTGTCTAAATCTTCTCAACCTTCCTCCACCTCTCATATTTCCCCTATCATCTTCTACTAATAATAATAATGGGATGATTTGTATATTACCGTCTTTCTGAAAAATCACCTCAAGGGCGCTGTACAAATATTACTTCATATTCTTTATTTAATTATGTACAAACAGTTACAGAAAAAGATACTTACCTGGCAGGCCACTTCAGATGAACACAGTTTTTTTAGAAAATTTAAGCGTAGATACGATATTATTACAGTTGCTATTTTATCCTCCTTTTTTATTGATTAGAAGATTAGTGGCAAAAGAAGATTTGGTATTTATTTGAAATATTTATAATATTTCGGACTGGAGAATTTTTATAAAATGACTTTAAAAACCGTAAGAAGTTTTTAATAGATATTATAATTTTTTTAACACATTTAGTTATTTATAGTGCTGCGGGCTGTGGACACATTTGTGCACCAGTGCATGATTTTTTTTTTACTTATTCTATAAGTGTCTTTAAGTAAGCACTAACCGGCTAGCCTAGCTAAACAATTTACTTGTGCATTTCTTCAGTTTATGGATATGATTGTCTGAAAATATGGGTTTTAAATTTAGTTCTGAATTCTTTAAAATTCTTAAGTCATGCAGCAGTTCATTCCAGGCTTTTAGGTTCTGATACTCATAAAGCACGATCGCCAAACTTAGTATTAGGTGTGCGCTTTGGTTCCTTCAACCTCGCGATACCTTATGACGCTGCTGACCTAAGAGTGAACTGCTGTGAATTGATATTTTCAGAAATACACAGTTCTGATAAGCAAGTGAGAGCCATTCTATTAAGTGACTTAAATACAATCCAGCAGAGCTTGAACTGGATTCTTTCGGGACATTTGAGCCAGTGGAGATTTTTGAGATGCTCTGAAATGTGAAAATACTTAGATACGCCGGTGATAAGTCTTGTTGCAGCATTGAAAACTAATTGCAATTTGTTAATTTGGAATTTAGGGAGACTTGAATATATTCCGTTGGAGTAATCTAGTCGTGACACATCGTAAGAATTGAAAAGCAGTTTAGTCGCCTCTGCTGGCAGTTGTTGGTTTCTCCATACTACCTAGTAAGACTTTCTGCATCCTGGAAGCCATAGCCCACTGGCTCCAGTCAGTAGGACTCTTACATGGTATGAACACAAAAATATATTATGATGTCAAGATAATTTAACAAAGGAGAATAATTTCAATTTTTTTCTTTTTTGTCCATTGTTCATTTCAGATTGACAATACACTTATTTAGCACGTCCATGCAATAAAAGTTTTATGGCATGGCTAATACACACGTCCTATAGACTGTTGATCGTATTTATATATTTTTTTGTATCAACACTACACGGGATTCACTAATGTAATGTCACCATATCATCTTTGGGAATGCTGGGTGGAGGCATAGAGGGATATAAATAGAGTCTACATTCCTTGCAAAATCAGTGTATTGTTCCCGTTCGTGAAGTGGGAAAGGGATGAAGCGGATGTCGATGTCGCCCGAATCTGTCCGAACTTGAATAAATTCAATGAACGGCTGGCCGCCGAGCCCCGGCCTGAAGCATTTGATTTACCGGCGCGCCAACTTCCCTCAGTTTTTTAACATTAAAAAAGGCAATTTACACGAATTTTAATTATGCTAAAACCGATCAAAGGTTACACGTACCATTGCTTTTTATGTCTTTTCCAAAACGACATGTTCAGTCTTGTGAGTATTTTGCATTGCTGGGGGTTAAATTTTAATGCGTAAGACGTCAACTATGTATAAATGTTGGACACGGGTTTGGCGAGTCGTAGGTTGTGCACCAGTGGCAAAGATTTTCCACTATAAATTATTATTTTAGTCACAATATTTGAGATTCGCAGGATTACAACAAGACAACAGATAAACACCGATCTTTAAAACGCAGTTAATTCCCCCTCTCCCCAAACAGGATCAACATTCCATAACGTTCCAGTGTTGCCACCATGTAAGCAATACGTAAGCAATGTTATTATTTTTCTTGCGATGTAAACATTTTAACTTGAATGCTTTGCGTCCCCTGAGTAGGCAAGAGGCCCTGGATGCATATCTACGTTTACGATATTATTATATGAGATTATGTACATGTATTTTATTATTATTTACGCACGTAAAAATAATAATAATATTTATTTATTCGAAACACACATTATTTAACATCAACATTTAAGAAAGCTTTGACTCCCCAACGAGGAACAAATCCCGCTTTAAGACAGTCAAATTGACAAGAGTTCATATTAAGCGCCCTTGAGGTGATTTTTCACAAAAACGGCGCTATACAAATCATCCAATTATTATTATTATTATTAAGTGCGATTATACAAAAATAGAAGGGAAAAAGCTAGTATTGACATAGTATGGTAATATAATATATGTATCTACAAAAAACTGTAATAATTGAGTATAAAGAGATTACGTATATGTATGTGTTTGATAGGTACTGGTTGGTGCTATGAGGAAAAAAATGCATTTAAAATTGAGTACTAAAAAAGTTAATATTATTGAGTAATCGACCCCTTGGAGTAACAAGGTTCCATCTGACACAACAATGTCATGCGATAATGTGCTCTATAGAAGGTAACTTTAAGGCTCATTATTGTATAACATTACCTTGTCAGATGGAACCTTGTTATTTCAAGGGGTCGTAATATTGATAAGATTCAGTTACGTATCACTCAGCTTTATGAGCCGACGACGAAACTCAGGGATGCAGCCCGAAGAGGATGCAGCAAATAGTTAATAACATTAAAAATATTTTATTCAGTAAGTACAAAAAGTAACTACTCGTATATATAATATTGTAAGCTTGTATGGTGACATCGAATCCTAGATGTCTGCGTCAATGTCCTGCCCTCATATCAGTAAAACGGGATGCAAATTTAATGATCCGAAACAATGGATGCAACTGTAGTGCAGCGTACCTTTCGTCTCCATTTTAAGATTGAACATTCAACTAGAAAGAGCATTTATCGTTGGTATAACCGTTTGAACAAACTGGATGTCTCCGTAAAAGAAAAAGCCCGGGCCGACCGCGTGTATCAGAGGAGTCCATCATTTTGAATAATCCTGTACAATATCCTAGGCCATAGGTACCTACTCATCTAGTCCTAGTTTTTATTATTGGCTTAATTAAATTTGATTTACATCTTATGTAAATCAAATTTAATTAAGCCAATAATAAAAAGGTAAAATAAGAGCTTTACTTTTTTATTATTGGCAGTTTTAAAATGGCCCTTAAACGCCGAAACAGCTATCATAATAATAAAAACTATAATACTTGCAGAACTTAATAATAACAATATTAAATTTGGTTGACATACTATGAATTAAGCAAAAAAACAATAAATCAATTAAATTTACTTGCGCACGCCTGTTAACACATGTAATTTGAGATACTATTTAATCCTGGTGTTTATTTTAATAATTATTTATGTTCTTTCTCATTTAAAGAATGGAAAAGCAAATTATTAAAACAATTTTCCCCATTACATTTCTTTAAAAAATAATAATAATACCGAGAGTAAGTTAAGGATTCACACGATATTGTAATTTTAGTAAATAAAATTTATTCTAACATAAAAAAGCGAATAGTAACAGAATAAATGTTATCGATAAAGGATAAAAGGTAACCTTCAAATTGTATGAAGTACATATCCACTACAGTATACTTGAGATCGACACTCGGACCACCAGCGGCGGTGCTTCAAACTTCATGCCTGCTTTAATTCGTAACAACAATTGAAACATATACTCCAAAATAATAATGCGTTGAAACTACAACAATTCCTTGTATGTTTAAATACATTAAAAGGCCCTGTTTGTTGCCTGGTTCCTTTTCATCCCGCTTTCCGCCTGGTTGCCGCGCTTGCATTGGATGTTTTCTCAGGCTCCAATGGACACTGGACATGCATCTATGGTACAATGGTGTCCGCCCGCTTTCAATGGCTATAAATTATTGTTCCTCAATGGTGCAATTTGTAGGATGGGTCCTTTGAGCGGAGTGAGACCGACAGAAAGATGCAAATCGTCCGGTAAATAGATATCCAATATCAGGGAAGGAATGCGAGCGTCAATTATATCGGAATTTAAAAACAGAATGATGCTCATCTGTTTTCCCGCGCATTCCATTCGGACTTCTTATGTTTTCGGTAGCATTCCACGAGAAGATGGATCGCATTGTTGGTGTTTGTTTTTGTTCGGGACGAAAAAGATTTTAAGCAGGCATAAATGTACGAGTAAGTAGGTACTTCATTATATTGATTTACCTATGATAATAGTACTATGTAGTGATAAGGAACTCCAGTGAAAAATATAATATATATTCATATAGATCAGCAAACGCCGATTCTGAATATATAACTTTCATTATATATAAATTATACGTAGATTTTATAAATCGTTATTTAAAAGATAATAAAAAGTCATCTCATCAAAACCCCTTTTTATGTTGGTACCATTGCATTTGGGACATCTGACGTCACGTGCGCATTATGTTTATGGATTAGTATGGAGATTTTTATTTATCGAATTTGGTTTGTACGTTTTTAAGTTTGGCGAAAATTTTAAATTAATTTGGACTGGAGTTCCTTATTGGGCAAAACGTGTTTTGCACTCTTGGCGAGATTACTAGAGGAAGTCAAGAAATTATGTTGGAAAGCGCCCTTAAGGTGATTTTCTCTCGAAAACGGCGCTATAGAAATAATCCATTCATTATTATTATTAAGTCAAAGCGCGAGAGTGCAGTAGACGCATCATGGGAGGGTCATGGTGTGGAGGGGGTACTGGTAATGGGAAAACATAGCCAGTACACAACCAATTATTATCCAAACAACAACTGCGCGATACGACAGTGAAGAGGAAACATTCAAGCTCCCTCAACTCCGCAAAAGTCTCGCTAAATATGCAGACATTGATTTTATTACTAGGAAAGATTATTGTTTTAGCCACCGGGAAGGGACATTCACAACCAAATAAATGAATACAGGGTTATTCAAAATGATAAACTCAATTTCTCTCCTCTGATACATGCGGTCAGCCCAAGTTTTTTCCTTTGCGAAAACATCCAGTTTGCTTAAATTGGTTATACCGACGACAAATGCTCTTTATAGTTGGAGGTTCAATGTTAAAATAGAGACGAAAGGTACACTGCACCACAATTGCCGACTCGGTTTTGTAGAACTCGCAAACACATAAATCCTTGTACAGCATAGTAGCCATTTTACTCACAACTAAGGCGAAATGGCTGCTTGGCGGGGCGAGCACTTTAACGGCCTTTTTCGCAAATATGGCGGTGGGATTCGAAACATTTGGACCTCTTCTTTCAATTACTATGTAGATCAATAACATGTAACATATAAATCTAGAAATATAGCGGTATGAAATTGGGTCCATCGTTTTGAAAAACCCTGTATATTTTTAATATGAAATGGAATGGGACGGTAAGCATTACAAAAAAAAAACAGAAAAAAATGTAATTTATAAAAACACTAACATCAAAAAACCACAATCAGAATGCTTCTGAATAATTCATAAGCCCCCCAACAATGATAATAATATTATCATAATAAACATATCCCGAAATCAATCATATTTATCTGCATTCCTAGTAACTGGCTACCCGTCAACACATAGACATCATTATATGCCCTGCTACTGAGAGTTCCGTTCCAGCCTCTCTTTCTGTTACATGTGCCGTAAATGAGAAAAAAGGTGAGGTTACAGCGGTATACCTTTAATTAGGAATCCTCGCCCACCCTAGAAGAATGAAGAATAAAAAAAACAGCTATTATTATAATGATTTCCAAACGCGAAACCAATAAACTACTTATTGGTTCGGCCGCGTTTCCGTTTATGATTTGAACACCCCAATATCCCCATTAGAAATCTCATCACGCGGTAATTGCACGACAGCTAGTTGTGGCTGGAGATTGAACCCGACTGCCTCACCGCACCGCACAGTGGGTAATCACTGCGGTACTACGTGATCCCAAAGAATGTTGATCTCAGTATATAACTCTTTCAGAAGAGACCTTTGATTATTATATTGAATTTTTTGAAAACTTTTTCTATATATTTATATTCATTCATACAACGACATTACATACTTATAGACGCGTCATTGTCTAACAAAATTTACACAAAATGTGGTATGAGTAACAAACACTCTTTCTCTTCCAGGAAATAATTCAAACAACGTGTTTGTATGACAAAGACGGACATTTAAAAGATATGTCTGTTGAACGCGATGCATGTGCGTCCGTACGTCATTTTCGTAATTCAGAGTTGCGTCGAATATCGCGGGTGTGAATAAGATGATACTACGCCTACTCCCTTACACCACGATAGGACCTACTGCTAGAAGGTCGCGTTTCTTATACTCATGTGTTGCTACGTTCGCTATCTCACTTTCTCTAATGACGTTTAAAATTTTCGGGAAACAATGGAATAGTATTTATTTACATTGTTTCATTGTGTATTTGTCAAGTGTTCGCAATGTCATTGATAGTTTCCCGATAACAATTATTGTATTATCTATAATATTAAGTAATTTTCACGTATTTGTGCAATTTGGTTAGAGACAGCAGACGACCTCACGCAACGCGTGACAATTTAATACTGGTTTAATAAAAAATCGTAGTACGGTAATTACCGTATCTTTTGCTCCACAACGTGTATATTATTTGTAATGTTATTGCATTCAAAAACGTTTTGGGACTTGGAAAATATAAGTTTGGTGAACTTAACAAACTCGCATAAACCTGACGTTTGCTGTTCAAATTTCAATATAAATTTTCGGATGTGATGTAATGTGACGTACGCAACGTTCTAATTCTAAAATGAAGTAATAAATACATAAAAAATAAAACAATAACTTTGTTCACATCACTTTTATTTTATACTTTTTGCCGACCGGGTTTCGCTACTACCGTAGCTTCTTCAGGGCAGTATACAACTAAACTATGAACTAAGATACGAGTACATAACTCACAGTAAAGTTTTTATACATTTTTGATTTAATAGCTGTACTTGCTAATAATATATTTTATGAGCGGTAACTTGGTGATGTGACATTATAATTTAAAAAAAAAGTTATGTATCTTAGTTCGTAGTTTACTTGTGTACTGCCCTGAAGAAGCTACGGCAGTAGCGAAACCCGGTCGGCAAAAGCATAAAATAAAAGTGATGTAAACAAAGTTATTGTTTTATTTTTAAAATTATAATGTCACATCACCAGGTTACAGCTGCATAAAAAAATAATAAATACATAGTTGTTAATAATAAGTAATTGGTTGTTTTGGTTAGCAGAGTTGCCTTCCGAGCAGTTGACCGACGTTTGATTCTCGGCCGCGGCAATATATATGTTTATTTAAATTACGCATACATATATTTTTATTTTATTTTTTATTATTATTATTTACAGGTTTTCGGTTGTTAATGTAGTTATATAATAAACTAGCAGTTACTAGTCACTATCCGGTTTCATCAAACGATATGGAATCCTATCTGATTTTTTACTGTTATTTCAAAGCGTCGTGATAAAATCGAAACTAGTTTAAGCCTAGAAATTCCAACTGCTTTACATATTTCATATACGGTTTTACTGCTTCATTCAATTAGAATTATACTTTTTCAGTAATTCAGAAGATTAATTTGTTCCCACAAAGCTTGTTATTATCTGCGTTTAGACGGTGGGTCCTGCAAAAGTAATCAAATAAATTACAAACAGCTTGGGTCTGAAAGTGTAAATTGGAAAAACAGAAAATAACACATTTGACCCGCGGGCAAACAAACCTCTGGTCGGTAGCTCAACTGACCGCAGCGCAATCTTCTGTGCTAAGTGATAATGGCTCCGATGGTCTGGTGTCTGGGCACACCACTGGATACAGGGCATACCGGGGGCATGATAGCGGGCACAGTGGCCATGCCCCGAGAGGTAACAGATACCTATCCTATCAGCGATGGCCTTAATTATTGTCCACTAGCTGAAGTACCCGGTTTTGCCCTGGGCTATGAATGGTTTGGAGTAAAGTTTTAAGGGTGTGATGTGTTACCCCTACTCCTACTCCTACTCCTACTCCTACTCCTACTCCTACTCCTACTCCTACTCCTACTCCTACTCCTACTCCTACTCCTACTCCTACTCCTACTCCTACTCCTACTCCTACTCCTACTCCTACTCCTACTCCTACTTCTACTCCAACTCCTACTACTCCAACTCCTACTCCTACTCCTTCCCCTACCTTTACCCATTCCCCAACTCAGTAATTTTTCTCTTATTTTGAACGTCAAGTGTACGAAATTTCATTAAGAATTACCAAAATTCTGCTTTAAAGGGTGGAAAAGGGGATGATGGTGATTTTTCGTGTAGACAGCGACCTTCCTCTTGTTATGAAGGTCAAGTGTGCAATATTTCATCAAGCTCGGAATAAAACTGTAGATTTGTTTACAAAATAAACAAACAAACATCGCTCGCCCGGGACATTCTTCTTTATATAATAGAAGATTATTTTCTTTTGGACATTATTATAGCTGATCGGTAATTGAATGAAGGGTTTCCAGTTATATTTTTCACTGGAGTTCCTTATTTTGTATCTTTCACTAATTTAAGAACAATGTCTTACAAATGCGACGTCCGTGTGTTGACAAATAAATCACTTTGGATTTGAGGAAATTCAAAAAAGTCTGCCTTTTAGATAATATACAGAATATTAAGATGGATCCCTTATCTTCGGTCCCAAAGGCCAGCTGTCAAAAGACACTCATCATTAATCTTCAACGCGAGCCCTGCACGGGGGCACAGGGGCACAGGGGCGCAGGCTATGACTGACGGCTTGTTTGACTAATCCAGACACGAGGAAGGCATCTTGTTCCAAGTATAATAATAATATTATATTTGTTGTTTCCATTGGTATCCAAATTTCGGACCATTCGTTTTGTGAACATAGATTAAGTGAATTTTAACAATTTGAAGATACTTAAAACATATAAATATTTCTACATGTTTCGATAGCAATGATCATCTTCAGGAATAAAAAAAAATAATAATAATAAAAATTAAAAATTAAAAATTAAATTTAAAAAAAAAATTGAAGAAATAATAGCGCCGTTTTAGTGGGAAATCACCTCAGGGGTGCTTTACAATTAATTTATATAACATATCACTTGACGTACAACCAATACCTTACAGCTAAAATGTATTTCTAATGGGTCATAAGTAAGACTTATGGATAGGGATTAACTACTGAGACTTATAATTAGTGACTTACGTCTATGGTTTATAGTTAGTCACTTACAACTAAAAGTTATAGCTAGTTACTTACAATTTAGACTTAAGTAAGTATAACTAGAATATAAACCTAACAAATATATAAACCTAATACATATTTAAAACTAATACATATTTATGACTAAGTGCATATTCTATACACAATACTGCAAAATGACTTACAACTATGGCTTAAAACTACAGTCTTACAACTAACATACATATTTATAATATTACTAGCTGATGTGTACCCGGCCTTGCTCGAGAGTATATAAAGTTATGATTTGGATTTCATTCAAACTACTTTCTAAACCTTCCCGGCACTAATAAGAATAAACTGTGCTATTTTCAGCGAAACCGGTCCAGTGATTTTCGAGAACATCGAGGACAAAGAAACAAACAAACTAACACTGATTTATATATATCTATAAATATATATATAGATAGATAAATACCTGTTATGATTATTGCTCGTGCTGTCTGAGGTAAAGCATGAGAGCAATCTCCATCAATTTCAAATATTATTTGTAAACATGAAAAACCGTTTTCTCACTTGTCTTTCATGGATTATAATTTATGGATAGGTTATATAATTAAATTTCGAGAAAATGTGTTAATTTATTACTTACTTTATTTTTAGTGTGTATTGCTTTAGTACTTTATCTCTCAGCTTTTTTTTAAAGAATTATTTAGAAGTTGAGAAAGGTCCAAAAACTTTTTTTTGTGGATTGCTGTGGTAGATTTTGATGATGGGAGCGGTAGGTTAGAGTTGGAAGTTCACTATTTGATACAGGACCCTTGAGTTGATTTTTCACCAAAACGGCGCTAAACAAATCATCCAAATATTATTATTATTATTTATTGATATTTATCGAAAATCCAATGAAATTGGATTTGTCAAATAATTACGTTGTTCTAAAGTAAGTGGATACCGTATACCAGTGGCGTGCATAGCTCTATAATAAATAATAATAATAAATAATAATAATAAATGTATCACTATATAGCGCTGTTTTTATGGGAATATCACCTCAAGGGCGCTTTACAACATAATTTATCTATCCAATAACTTTTCACCTAGACTTACATATATCGAATAACTAACTAAGATTTATAACTAGTGACTTACAACTAAGACTTATAGCTAGCAATTAGGTAAGCCATGTATAGGTGTTCAAGTTAGGGTAAGAATTGTGAATGGAATATTTTAAAATGGCAATTGTATTATCGTCTTCCACTGATTGATGTGGCCAACACTGTTCCTTCGCCATCAGTATTTTCTGGTAATATTATTTTCATGGTTAATTTTTCTTAGGGTAGGCACGGCTTTCCAACCTTTATGGACTGCACGCCACTGCTGTATATTGTGGATAAAATAAAAATCATTTTAAAAATCATTCAGCAGAATGTGATAATAATATGGCCATTTTAAAATGTTCAATGCACAATTCATACCCGAACTTGAAAAGCTACATACAGCCTACCTTTGGTCATAGAGAAATGCACCCCGCTGGTAAATACAGCACATTATAATAGGTATTAGGTGTTTACCTACATCAATAGGTAAGTATATGTGTACATATTACCCACACCCACCTCCCTATGTAGCAAAGAACAACGAACCATAAAAAAACTTATAAAAAAAAAAACAATAACAAATTTCTGGTGAAAATGTATTTACACTATATAACTTATACGCTCATTTATTCAGTTGGCCACCTCAGTGGAAAATGACATTTAAATGCCGATTTCCAAATATGTATTCAATGCACAATATTCATGCCCAAAGTTGAAAAATTACACACAGCCTACCTTTGGTCATTGGTCGTGGAAATGTATGCCACTGATACCTTTGTAAAAACATAGTAACTTTAATGACATTTCGTGTACGTAAATTATTACAAAATACATTTTCAATTAACACCCGACAGCATTAATCACGCCCCCATCCCATTCACCGTTGAATCTTATTATCACGGTGTACAAAGAAAAAAATATTAAAATACTGTGTCATAATGACCGCGGCCTCCGTGTCTGTACAGTCGTTTAGCGACCGGCTGCAACAAAGGGAATTTATTAATCGTCCGAATCATGCAGTCCCTAAAACACAATAGAAAACGATTTCAGTAAAAATGTAATATGCCAACCCTTCCGCGCGGGGAGGAGCCGCCATGACGGATCGCCATGATAAATGTTGCCAGCCTGCTGAAGAACAATTCCTCGCATCTGTTGCCCACCTAGCTGCGAACTAATAACTGAGTAGGTACTTCTTGCTAATGGCGAGATGGAGGGACAACGTGGCAACACCGATGTTTCGTATTGGCGGTAATTTATGACCTGTGGATGTTTTATGACGCGACATCTGTGACCCGCGGAGGAGACTGGAGAATTTTCCAGTATCTTTATTGATGTTCGTCTTCAACAGGGAGAAAAAGCCTAGAAATTTAAATAAGCAAAATAATAAGGACTCCAGTCCATTAAAAAAATTAATCAATAATAACGTTCAAACGTTGTTTTGGAGACTATGTTTTCAAAGTTATTTTTATTTTTCAAATCAATTTCAAGCAATTTTTCAAACCCCGCCAAAACACTTCTATGGCCGGTCGGTTTTGATCAGTTTTGAGGTTAGAATTTCAAATGTCAAAACAATGATGAGCTTTACCGTACATAATTTTACATTCTATTCATGGTAAACCATAACTAAGCACACGAGTAATAAAATTATGTACCTTTTAAGAAACTTTAACTCGAAGAATAATAATAGTATTGAGCATTAACATTATCATAACATCCGTATTGATAATTGATTTGCTCATGAATACTCTATTTTATATCATTAATAATAGTTTTTTTATATTGAACAACAATTAAAGAGATTAAAGTCACCCAAATTAAGTTTAAATTTCACCAAAACTAAAAAAAATACAAACCAAACCGAAAAACAAAAATGTACATACTAATCCAAAAACAAAATGCGCACGTGAAGTCAGATGTTCCAAATGCAATGGTACCAACATAACAAGGTGTTTTGATGAGATGATTATTTATTCACTTTTAAATAACGATTTATAAATCCTACGTATAATTATATATAATAAAAGTTATACATTCAGAATCGGCGTTTGCTGGTCTATTTGAATATATATATTTTTAAGGCCATTATATTTTTCACTGGAACTCCTTATTGCTTGGCAATAAAATCTAGAGATTTAATAAAATGGAACTAGATTGTTTCATTGCTATGGCGCCATCAATCTACTCAGTTTGACCTCAAGTTAAAAAAATCGCATTCGAGTTTGACAGTTCTTTTTAAATAAACGAGGCGAAATAATCTAACTCGATTTTTAAACGTTTTTTTATTTATATTTTTGGTCTGTGAATTTGATATATATTTTTTAATTTTTCTATATCATGGTTAATTTATTTCGATACGTATATTTCAGAAATAAGAAAAATTGCTTTTTCTTGTATATATCTTTCTTGCAAAGCGTTAACTAACAAAAAAGCTTCTACGTGTATAAAATTATCTTGGAAACATCTCCCTTTGGAAAGTACCACTCATCGCTGAGCACCGTATGGTTAAAATAAATAAAAAAAATATGCATATGAACCGTTGTGCTTTTTAACAATTTTCTGTAATTTTCCCAATGGCCATCTTGATGGGGTCATTTAAAACATTTAAACCGATCGCAGCGCCCTCATTTTTCGTATGCTATTAAATGTTAAACTGTAGAATACAGAAAAATTTAAATATGTCATTTAGTAAAATTTGCTTCAAGGTACTGAAATAAGACGTAAAAATATATTTATGTTGTTTTTTGGTGTTTGATTGACTTGTCACTATAAATACATGGGATGAGATGAAGGACCTTCACAAAAATATTTTGTCAAATGCGTTATTTCTTTGTCAAGTTCATTCGTAACTAATTGAAAAGGTGTGATTAATTCATTTAACGTTTTATGTTCGAGAATACTATAATATCTCTTTTGTGGAGAATACTTTGTGAGGCTTGGTTTAGTTTTGGGTTATCTATAGATAAATATTATGTTACAAAGAATGACTTATTGACAGTTAGATTGCACTTGCAAGCTCTGCGGAAAGTAGAAAATAGCTTTGTTGAAAAATTGCATTGGCTTTAGCACTGACGTCAGAACGGATAGACTTCGTCTTAATGTACCATTTCAACAGCTGGAGGCAAAGGTCACATGACACCCATTTTGACATCTGCCTAGTTCACTACCGTCCACGTTTGTTTCGCGTGATTTTGACTGCGGTAAGCAAAATATAAAACATTAATAAAAATGTCAAACTCAATACTCATATCATAATATCCGGTTTTTGTAAACAAGCCGAACTTTTCTACTAATTTTTTTGTTTTATTTAATTTGGTGGCACGCCTAGCTTGTTTCTTGCTCCCCCCCCCCCCCTTATTTTGGTTTCTTACCCTTGTGTGTTACAATATAACCAAAATGGAGATTGCACTGAATCCTGGCAGTTGACGACTCAAAATAAAACAAACTATTCAATACAAAATCTCTCAAAGTTTTACCCAGGTGCCTTTTTTCGAGAACGGGGTAAAAAAACAATTCCATTCTAGCAATCAAAGAGATCTACGACCCGTAGCAAATCGTTAGGGTAAAGGCCAGTTTAACATTTCCGCTCCACGGCGCAAGAGTTAGGGGCGGGACAACATATCCGCACTACTACTTCTGTACAAAGAACGGGTTCGAATCCCAGGAAGGGTTACTCTTCATCATCGCGCTCCACTGAACCACGGAGGCGTGAAGAAAGTTCAGCATAAAGTTTAATAATATCATCGTGTCAAATGTCAGATTTGTTTCGAAAAAAATCGATGAAAATGATTTTGTCCCTTTCTGATGTCACCCCTTTATGTTCGACTGAATTTGGGTTGTCACGCCAATTTTTTTTATTTTCAATTGCGATCGGTTGATTTAATGTTGCAAGTGTTAAATAATGTCGCTTTTGTAAAATGCAATGTGAAAATCCCTTCTTCGTGGGAATCGAACTATCGATTTGGATTTTTCGTTTTTCAGTGCAGGCGCGTGCATAATGTAATGAGTATTGGGAAGTCAGTCGGGACAGCGGACAAAGATATACTATGCCCGATGTTCCAGATAGGCTAGAACGCAGTTTTTTTAGCAACGTTTTTTCTGATAACCTAATTAACTAAAATGTGCTAGAATAACAAGATTTTGATTTATCTCTCAATGTGATTAGTATTGGCGTGCAGTCCATAAAGGCTGAGTGGTGCCTATCCAAAAAAACGAGCCATAAGGAGAAAAAAAAGGCGACAAATTATTATATTCATTTGTACGGGGGTCGGTCCAGACGAAAAATAAATGATGTTAATGTTCGGAAACGGCCCAACCTCCAGTCTAGATGTATGTAACAAATTCATGTAAATGTATATAGTTGGTGGAAAGTATTTCCACCGACTGCACAGTGAAAATACTGAAATAAATGAGAGAGAGAAACGACAGAGTGAGAGAGGGAGAGGTGTTAGGTGCGCGTCGCCAGATGAAAAGAGTACAGCATCGCGCACCGAGATCGGAGTCTGCGAATGCAGGACACCGTCCTAGTGGAGTATAAGTACCTCATGAAAACCGATTATTTGATAGACAACCTCCACTCCGACAATACCTATGTCTCGACCATTCCGCCTCGCTTTGACTTCTGTCTCTACTCACCTTATTTTTCTTTCTGACCATCGCCAACCCTGGACCTCCCCCGGGTTACCACCAACCACTGGACCCAGACCCTCGCATCGTCACATAGACAAAGCCCGCTAAGCATCTTCCAGAGTTTTCATTTTGTGCAAAGGGACTTTGTACAAATTGAGAAACTGCACAAATTGGATTTTTGTGCAAAATTTTGTCGTAGTCTTTCCCTTTTGCCACGGGTTAGACTGGTTGTGTTTTCTCCGCTCCTCCCCCTCTCTGCAGAACGGAATCAACTGTCCCCTACAGTTCGCCTGTGTGCCACATCCCGAGTATGTATTTTTTTCCATGAATTTGATAAGAAACTCGTACGCTCATTTATTCAGTTGTCCATATCAATCAGGAGAACGACAGTCAGGGGTCAAATATTTATTGCACAATAAATTCATATCCAAACGACACAACTGCACACAGCCTACCTTTGGTCATAAACTAATGCAAAATGTTGCTATAATATCGCCTCCAGAAATAGCAATTTAAGAAATACGAGTATCTTTGATATTTTCCCAGAATCTTTATTCAGTTTCAGCTTATTTGAGTTTATCCAGAGTCCAGAGAGTAGTAAAACTAATAACAATAACAATAAATAAAAACTACTATGCATATAGATTTCAGTTACTCATAAAGTAGGTGGGTACTGTCTCTTGACACCTCACCAGCTCGCCAACTGAAAAAATATCAGAAATCTCAGAGAACCTACAACATAACTGTATTCACATGGTAGGTTATATGATTATGGTGAAATATATCAACTATTTTTACCTACTTAAACTTTACCTTTAATTCTCAAAATTATTTAGCTACGCCATCGGTGACAGATCAATGATAGCAGTGGCGTGCATTGCTCCTTGACCAAAGGTAAGCTGTAGCTTTTCAAGTGTTGATTATAATTTATCATGAAAACCCAAACATCTTACAAGTAAAAATACAAGCCGATATTCCGGCGAGAGCCCTTTCAGTTATTTCGCTATTTTTTGCCCATTGATGTAGCTATCAAAATTAACAGTATTTTTGATGTTGCAATTAATGAATTATTCAAAACGACGTTGAAGGGATTTGTTTAAACGTGGCACCTTTATAAATACAATAAACTTAATATATCGTTTTACTAAAATTGTAAAGCCGCTCATCTCAACACAGGACTGTCCTAGTGAGATGAGTGACTAATGTTTTTGTTTTGTTTATTTTTTAAATTTAAGATCAAATAAATGTGAGCAGAATTTAAAATCCAAATAACATAAATACATTTCTTTTAGAAAAAATACTAGCCATTAAAGCTAAGTATTTCTCGAACTATCAACCAAAATATTTAGTCTATAACTTTACGGCTTATTTTGATACATAGTCCATTTTTGTGTGAATCTTCATGAAGCAGGCTAAAATACTAATTAAATGACAGGAGTGTGCATGTATTTATATAAATGAGAGATTGAATTGATTGATTCAGCAGAATCGAAAGTAGTTGACATGTATACAAAATATAAGTGGATTCACACAAAGTGTATTTCTTTTCATTCATCATGTTAAACGATAAAGTGTTTGCTTATCGTGAAAATCTAAAAAAAACTAACTTGAGGGGGACAAACGTTTGAAGGACCAGGCAGGTTGCAACTAAAGATGATATCTTTGCTAAGCAGGAACAATTTTTAAAGGTAGAACGATTAAATAAAAGTCCTACAATTTTGTGAAACATTTTTTAATGAATCAGAAATCTTAAGGTAGACACAGCTTTACAGCCTAAATGGGCTGAACGCCACTGAATGGTAGGTATTCGGAATAAAGAATCCACGCACATCTCTTTTGATTAGCGTCAGGTTAGTAATAAAAAAGGATCGATTCCATGTCAAGGATCAAGAGGGTGGATTAAAAGGGAGGGTACTTTAATCCTCTCTAATGATACTCCCTCCTCCCGTCAGCCTATTATATCCCGTCCGTATCCCGGTTATATCCCAGCTACATCCCAGATAATCCCGGCTCTGCACCAGGTGATCCAGTGGGAGAATTGCCGCATCATCCAGACACGTGGAAAACACTACTACGGTCGTGCGATCGTTCTCAATTGCACACGTGTGGTACCGGTAATGATTTACAATTACAGCGTGGACACGATTTAATTTATTTCTATTTTACTTCGTATACTCCGAACCTACCTTAATAATAAGGGGGCTTTCGGTGCATAGAAAATAATAATGATAGAGGTTTGAAAAATTTCTATGGCGCCTTTTTAGGAAATATCACCTCAAGAATATGTACAAAACTAGAAAATAAATTAAACTATTTACCATAAATTTATTGGCTATGATCAAATAAACCATAATAAGGAACTCCAGTAAAAAATATTATGGCTATAAAAATATATATACATATTCATATGGATCAGCAAACGCCGATTCTGAATATATAACTTTTATTATTTATAATTATACATAAAATTTATAAATCGTTATTTAAATGTGAATAAATAATCATGTCATCAAAACACATTATTATTTTGGTACCATTGCATTTGGAACATCCAAGGTCAAGTGTGTATTCTGTTTTTGGATTAGTATGGGGATTTTTATTTTACGATTTCGTTTTGTATTTTTTTTAGTTTTGGCGACATTTAAACTTAATTTGGGTGACTTTAAGCTCTTTAATTATTGTTCAATATAAACAAACTATTATTAATGATAAAAAAATATAGTACTCATAAGCAAACCAATTATCAATGCGTATATTGTGGTAATTTTATTGCTCAATGCTATTATTATTCTTTGAGATGGTGTTTCTAAAAAGGTACGTAATGTTATTACTTTTGTTTAGTTATGGTTTACTATGAATAGAATATAAAATTATGTACGGTAAAGCTCATTCTTGTCATGACATTTGACATTCTAACCTCAAAACCGACCGGCCACAGATTTGGAGCTTTTTGGCGTACTTTGAGAAATTGAAACTTTGAAAATTATTTTAACAATGAAATATAACTTTAAAAAAAAACCAAATATACTGGTATTTAACTTTGAACGATATATTGATAAAAAAATGGACTTTAGTTCCTTACTGGTAGTTCATTAATTCCAATCAAATTTAAAATCTTACGTAGGTACCTAGTAATATTGTTTGTGGTTTGCCCATTGCGGAAAACTGGAAAGTCCGCGTAAATTCTAATTAATAATAATGTAAACCTAGATTAGATGTTACCTAAAGTAGATACCTGATTAAGTTATGTGTAAATGTGTTACGAGTCAACTCTTATTAAGGCAGGTGCCTGCATTATCATTAAAAACGTAAATTTAAACAGTTTATTCGTTAATCCATTGACTACAATCAACTGCTATGTGTAGTTCGGGAAGTTTGTGTCTTACCTAACCTATCTAACTCAATATCAATGCACACTATAATGTAGTTAGCAATCTAACTAACTAACTAACCATCACGCCGTTTCACCGCAGGGGTAGGCAGAAAGGACAGGCCGTCAAACAACTCGACCTTGGCACACGATCCTTGCTTCATTCAAATTCATACACACTCTTCTGTTTAATTGACTTTGATACACTTGATCGTGCCATGCCTTCCTCTGGCATCCCCGACTTCTTCTACCATACATTCGCGTCATATATTCCCCTTACACTCATTTTTTCGTTCATCCGTTCTACATGCCCAAGTCATACACCGTTTTACCACACATACGCCTAAAGTATCTTATTTCTACAGCATTCAGTCGACTTTTACCCTTCCTATACTAGTTCCTTGCCTCACTTGGTACATCAGAGTTGGTAACAGCGCCCCTTTATGGACTGCTAGCTTCGCTTCTATAGATTTTTTTTATTAGCGGCAATCGCGTTCAATCCTTTAATGGAGTTTCCTGCATTCACACTTCTTTCAATATCCCTATCAGCCTCTCGTAAACCCACTTCCCAAATACACAAACTCATCCACCTACTTCAAGTAATCATCATTCACAACTATATTGCACACTGCTTTCGTCCTGTCTCTTTCAAACACCATGACTTCGAACGTACTTTCAGTCATCGATAACTCATTCTTCATACATATTTCGTTCATCCTAGATACGAGAAACTGTAGATCTTCCATAGTATTAGCAATCAGCACCGCATCATCAGTATACAACATTTAGAAAAAATTTTACACACTTCGTTATTTATAAGTATGTTCTGATTCTATGTTTTAATAAAAGTGTGTCCTAATCGAATCCTTATCAATCAGTTCCTAATCTACCTTCAGTAGTTTGTATTTTCAATGCGGCCCACGTGGTGCAAACCCATTTTGCATACGCTACCGTTTCAAAGAAAATATTTGCAGAGAGCTCTGCCGGATTTTCATGTGTACCAACCATAATTCATATTAAAATCTGATATTCATCTCTGCACAATGGCGTTAAAGCGAAGCGTTCTCTTTCTGATATTATAGACGTTAATCCGTGTGGAGGGCAAACAAGTGTCGACACAAATAGAGACGTGAAACTAGTATTGTTACACCGCGCTCTTTATGTTTTAAATGTTTCGGAAGGGAGGCACGCAGCTTTCCAGTAAAGGGGTTGAAAATTGAAATAAGTTTACTACGTTCCATTTACTCAAATACTTTTTTTTTAAATTGACGGTTACCTTTTAATTCCATAGATAATGGAATAATCACGCCGTTTCACCGCAGGGGTAATAATAATAATAATTGGATGATTTGTATAACGCCGTTTTTGTGAAAAATCACCTCAAGGGCGCTGTACAAATATTTATTAACTAATTATATACAAACAGATACAGAACAACATACTTACCTGGCAGGTCGCTTCAGAAGCTTTTAATAAATATTAACTTTATATTTTTTTATTTTACACCTTGGTTATTTACAGTGTTGCGGGCTGTGGACGCATTCGCGCACCGATGCGTGAATTTTTTATTTTATTTATTTAATGACTTTAGGTAACTACTAACCGGCTAGCCTAGCTAAGGAATTTACAGGTGAATTTCTTCAATTTATGGATACAATTGTCTGAAAAGGTGTGTTTTATGTTGTAAGTTTAGTTCTGGCAGAGAGGACGGACCGCCAAACAACTCGATCTTCGCATACACTCCTTGCTTCATTCACATTCATACATCGTCTCATACGTTTTTTTCTGTTATTCTGACTTCTGACATGGCCCCACTCAAGAAATTGATTCACTCGATCGTGCCATGTCTTCCGCAGGCATCCCCTTCTTTCATTCATATTTGGGTCATATATTATTCTTACACTCCTCTCTTCGTTCATTCGCTCTACATCCCCAAACCATCCATGTGTCCCTTTCTTAATCTTACTCATTTACGCTTAAATCAGCCTTGCGTTCTTTGCCAATCTAAACATTTTTCACATGATCATTAACACATATTCCCCTCAGAGATCTTATTTCTACAACATTCAGTCTACTTTCATCCTTTCTCTGTCAGTTCCATGCCTCACTGCCATACCTCAGGGTTGGTAACAGCACTCCATTGTGGAATGCTAACTTCGCTTATTTTGACAAATTAGTATGAAACTACTGCAAATCGCATCTACGCACAACGCCCCGCTTTTTTTTGTTGTTGTTCAAATCTATAAATATCACAATTTTTAAAAATACCAAAAACTATCTTAATTTGTATTTTTGTTACTTATACCTTTATGATTCTAATCAATTAATTTATTACCTACGTAAATTTAAGATTGAAAAACGATAATTCGAATCATTAATATTTCATAAATATATTCAGGAGAACAGAGGACATTCACGTCATATTATTTTATTTCCATATTTAGGTGTTTTTATTTATCATGTTAATGGTGATATATAAGTGATATGGAAAATAAAAGGTGAACTTGTCAATTTTATTATTAAAAAAATATACAAATTTTAAGCGCACAAACAAAATTATACTTTTTTATAAAAATCCCATACACATTCAATTTTTAAATTAGAAAGCATAAAATTATGCGCATGTAAATGCACGCTTTGTCACTCGTATAATTTAATATTCAAATCCGAATTTAAATCCGAATCGCACACAGTGGTCGGGGTTACCCGACCTACCCATGTCAGCGTCTCGTACTGCTAGTATAACCCCTCTCCCCTATAGCTCTCGCCTCTCGCCAATGCAATCCCCTTCGTGTTCGATGTTTAAAAAATGAACAACCGTTTCAGTACGCCAGAGTAAGTCCTTTATTTGAGAAATAATAAAATGTAGGTACCTACCTACCGGCCATCTGATAACTGCTGATTCAAAAGATTCTATATGCAGAAACCACAAGAACTCAAGAAACATTAAAAAATTAATGATGTTATATAAACCTCGATTGGCATTATTTTCTCGTGTCCCCGTCGTGTGACAACTTAACGTATTTCTCCTTGCTTCAATATCGTGTTAATTCAATTAATTAAAACTTTATAATCACTGTAACAAATACAATCAGATATCAACTAGAAAGAGCAACTTTAAGAATCATTGTCGCATTACGTTACAGAGTCAGATGGAACCTTGTTATTCCAATGGGTCGATATAATAAATATTATACCGGTCCCATTAATCTTCGATGAGTTTACTTATTTTCGTAGTTTGCACTATTTCATGACACACCTTGTGATCAAGAATATTAATTATTTAATAAAACTAATAGCGATCTAATATTTCCTATAAAACCAAATTGAAAACTTAATTTTTCAGCTTTTTTATGTGACAAAAAAGACTGAAAACTCCTTGTAGTCGGGAAGGGAATGAAGAACAGAGAAGGAACGGGAATAAAAAAAAAAGAGAGAACCTAGTTAAACATAACTAAACCTTGTAGATTCTGAATATGGAACTCTAGTGAAATATTTATATTAATATATATGTAGAGAAATAATAATAGTGTTGACCACTAACATTATCATAATATCCGTATTGACAGATGGTTTGATCATAATTACTATAATTTCTTTCATGAATAATAGTTGTTTATATTGAACAACAATTATAGAGCTTAAAGTCATCCAAGTTAAGTTAAGAGTTTGCCAAAACCAAATAAATATGTATTTAAAATACAAAACAAAATCGAAAAATACAAATTTTCATACTAATCCAATAACAGAATGCTCGCGCGACGTCAGATGTTCCGAATGCAATGGTACCAACATAACACGGTGTTTTGATGAGCTGATTTTTTATTGACTTTTAAATAACGATTTTATAAATTCTACGTATAATTATATATAATGAAGGTTATATATTCAGAATCGGCGTTTGCTGATCTATATGAACATATATTTTTAAAGTCATTATATTTTTCACTGGAGTTCCTTATTCGTAGAGCGACGGGTAAGAACCGTTAAATATTTTCATTCAAATGATGTAATAATGTTCTTAAATTGTGGTATTTCTGTTCTTATCATATAATACATGAACAAGAAGCAATTAATGATAAAAAGAGTCTATCCATTTAGCTATATAAATCATTTACGCTCCCCAACATTACAGATCCAAAATATTTTAAACGTCGTACAACAAAAAAATTCAGAACGTAGGTACCTGAGTTTTATTTAATTAAACTTGAGCTCGATTTGACTCTCCTTCTTATTTATTTCTTGATATCGTGTACGAAATGGGAGTCAGTTTTCCAGTTTGGAGAATTTGTTTTTCTGTGGATGGCCGAGACACAAAACTTTGTCGCATTAATGATTTAATTGTACAACCACACAATTCGCAATTATCGTTTACTGTTTAAGAACACGTCGGTGAACTATCCATATTATTTTCTGTATTATTTATTTATTTAAAAGATGAATTAAATGGGTAATCAAAGGATATCCAATGTTTCAATATCCCGGATTCAGTTATTCGAGTGAAACTGTCAAAAATACGTCACGCAAACAAATGTCTAATCGATGAATTAAAAATTATTTTGTATTCACCACTTGTCATTTGTCTATACTTGACTTTATTATTTTTGAGTATTCTATATATTCCTGATGAAGAAAACATCGCTTTCGAAACATGTAGATAGGTGTAAGTTAATGGAGTGGTGAATACAAAATAAATTTTAATTCATTTATGAATAATGAATGACCCCACAAAGTGAATACCAATCTTTTGAAGAAATTATTAATGTCTAATCGTTCTAAAAACAATCCACCCGACTCGAAAATATGTATGCTATTATGTGAATTATGCCTATAAGCATTAAAGTCGTTTTTGCATGTTGGTGCTCTCCTCAAAACCACATCCAGTGTTCTAACATATTGGAAGGCAGGACTTAATGCGCATGCGCCAAAGTGTTTGACTTTCGTACTTTAGGGATACGGAATAAAACAGGACATCCACGGCATCCACACTGAACCACCTGTGTGTTTCCGCGCATAGACATTCGAGCATCGAAAATGTATAAATATTTCGGCTTGCTTGTGTGTGTGTTAAATCTCTGAGGACGGAATGGTGTCGAATTTCAGTAGGACTGTTCACGGCTAGAAGAAATCTTTGTTAAGCTAAGGAAAAAATTATAAGAACAAAAAAAATCAAAAGCCTTTTGACCCTAAAACACAAGGGATGCGGAGTAATTACCTTCCTAGCAGCCATCTTGGTGTTGCCTTTTAAGCGATCCCAGCGCCCTCATTATTTGTCTACTATAAAAAGCCAGACTGTAGGTTTAAACCTATTTTCAAAATTAGATTTTTTACACACATAGGTAGTTACGTACTTGAGAGAATTTTCGATAAAAACATAATAAGGAACTCCAGTCCATTTTTATTTTATTTTTTATTAATGTTGACATCCTAATTTAATTTTTTTTAAAGTTCGTTTTCATGGTTAAAATAATTGTTAAAGTTTCAATTTTTTAAAGCCTACCAAAACCCACGAAACCTATGGCTTGTTGGGTGTGACGTCACAGGAGCAGCCGGATGATCGTTTCAATGGGCGGTAATCGATATTATATGGATTCCATACAAAACTTCGAGAACTTTATACTCAAATTTAACTGATTTTAATTGAAGAAAACATTATAGAATATCAGCGTCTCGTTACTATTGTAGGTGCATTGTACCAATGTGCAAAAATCCATTCATATCTGCAACTAATTAACAATTTATCAGCGTTCAAAGAAAGTCTTTTAAGTCATTTAATGCTTTAAATTATGTTTAAAAGGCAAATCAGAATCGCTTGCGTTAATAGCTTCCATCAGTGTTCTACGCATGCGCGAAAACTGACGCATGCGTATCTGTGAACTTGACAAACAGTCGGTGACATGAATAGGTTGAATAAATTAAATAGATTTGAACTTTATTGGCTTCAAATAAAAATAAATATATTATGCATTGTAAGAAATAATAGGTTTGAGGTATCATTAGAAATCCTCCACTTCCAGAATAACTGAAGAAATAATCACCAAAGTGCCAATGACGTCGTTGTTTTGTGCAAGCGGTATAGATTTTTAAGTAAACAAATTCGTTAAAATTGAATTTTCAAGCAAAAACCCTCAAGTAGTCGTAATAAACCAACATAATTATTTAACGAGCAAAATGAACACTGCAAACAGCGAAATTATAAGCCATAGATTATAAAAAGCGGAAAAAACCTTATCTAGTTACAAGTTGGGCTCGAAAACTGCATGTGTGACGTCATAAGCAGTGGTACCAACAGAACATGGTGTTTTGATGGTACGGTTTTTAATTCACTTTTATATAACGATTTATAAAATCTACGTATAAGTATATGCAATGAAAGTTATATATTAAGAATCGGCATTTGCTGATCTATACGAATATATATTTTTAAACCCATTATATTTTTCACTGGAGTTCATTATTATAAACAATATATTTCCTACTGTACACGTATGTGATATTATTCAAAATTGGAACTGTAACTGTTGTGTGTGAAAATTTTCAAATTATAAAAATAATCTTTTCAAATCCAGATGAGCGATAAAGTGCCTTCCTGTAATATATTTTACCAGGCTATTATTATTTTTATTTTTTTTATTGTAGATAAATATATCAGTTATCCTTGGCAAGTCATGTTACATCCAGTGATTTTTTTTACCTACCTTACACTCGTACATTACCTACTTTCATGCTTCTGCTAAGATGTTAATTTCAGGAAGCAAACTTTTTACGAGTTCATTTTTCCCCCCAAAACTTCGATAAGTTGATGTTTGTGTTCCTCCATAATAAGTATGATTAATCGCTGTTATATCTACGTTAATATGCTTAGATGAGAGCTTTACTTCGGTACATCAAATAACAAACATCAATCATTAACGAGTGACTGCGCTGTCCAATGTGTTTTTTTACGTTTTTTATCAAAAACTCGCACAATAGTTTCCCCAGACCCCTCGACGCGTCGGGAAAATCGACACCCTTTTGAACTTAGGAAGGAAACATACTTTTTATTAGATTAGCGGTATCAATCAAATGGGAGAAGTTCAGATTACTTGATTACGCAATGCAACATACACCGAGTGTATTTTCGCTGGAATTAAATTGATAAATTCATACTTACGCTGGGTTTCCGCCTATCTATTCTATGAGATTCTGTGGTCTATTTCATAGAACAAAAGTTGAAGCCAATTCAACTTTCATTCTATTGCATAGAAAGTCTGTATTCTCACTGGTCTATTTCAAAGATTCTATGAAATAATCAGAGGGTAGATGAAATGGGAACCCAGCTTTATGTGAATGTTTTCCGGGGATTTATTTTAAATTTCGAACATTGTTTTGACATGTATTCATCACCACTGCCGACAGTGTTGCCTACCATTTGGTTGTAAAAGAATGTTGTAAGGTGCGTGCAGGTACCTACCTACATAAAGTGAAATAGCAGGGCGACCTTGGGACTGCACTGAAACATATTACCTCTTAAAAATATATATATTCAAATAGATCAGCAAACGCCGATTCAGAATATACTCGTACAAGTGTTATTATGTATAATTATACGTAGAATTTATAAATCGTTATTTAAAAGTGAATGAAAATCATATCATCGGAACATCTGACGTCACCCGTGTATTTTCGTCTTGGATTTGTATGAAAAACTTTTTTTTGTATTAAATATGTATTTTCTTTAGTTTTGGCGAAATTTTGAAATTTTTTATTTTTGGGTATTTTCCGTTCATTAAAAATAATAATTCGATATAATTCGGGTGGGTACTTTTGTAGGTACCTACCCAGTAATTAACTTCAAAATAATTCAAGAGCCTAATTTTTTTGTTTCACTAGCAACACTTTTACTAAAAGTGCACCGTCGCCCTAAATAATGCCTTACCCATTTTTAACAACAACAAAAAATTGTAAAAAAAAAACATTTAAACAAAATAAATAAAATCGTCCTTTAAATATATTTTTCTGGAAATGACACCGGCCAAGTGTCCTTCCGCAATCACGAACGCCAATGCTCTTTTCATAATAAATAACTATTCATAACGATAAATGCAAGAGAAAAAAAAATCTCCACATACAGATTTGTGAAATATACTCGTATAACGGCGCGAAGCGAATGCGCGTGTTCCTACCAATTTTCCAAAAAAAAAAACAATGATAATGTTAATGTTAAATACTATTATTATTACTTGAGGTAAAGTTTTTAAAAAGGCACATAATTGTATTACTTAAGTTTAATTGTGGTTTACTATGAAAAAACTATGTACGGTAAAGCTTATTATTATTCTGACATTTGAAATTCTAACCTGAAAACTGATCAAAACCGATCGACCATAGATTTAGAGCATTTGGCGGGCTTTGAAAAATTGAAACTTTGAAAATTATTCTATGTGAACTTTAGAAAACAATAAAGTTAGTTACGTTAGAACGTCATTACTGTTTTTTTTTTAAATAAAATGGCCAATTTTTTTGTGTGTTATTTTATGGCTTTCACCCATTAAGGGCGATCTTGGCCAGTAAAATGGACTTGAATTTCCTATCAGAGGTAACTCAATGTATTGGTGCATATCAATACGCTTCCAACAGTGATGTCCTTGCAAAATTTCACGAAGAAATATCATTTTGTCTTTGCTTACGCAAACGTATCGTTTTTAACAAAAAGGGACAAGAGGTAGTTTTCTAATCTGAAGTTTTTTTTACTGTTTATCGAAAAATGAACTTTTTTCAGTTTCATGGGAATATGCTTTTCTGAAATCGAATAACATGTTTGAAACATGCTGAATACAGGCAATACATAACATACGAATGAATGCTCTGTTCGCGTCAACTCTGGTTGCGATCACTATAGGCAGGTACTCTGTTATATTATATTTTTAAATCAACGAAATAAAGTATGGTAAAGGTTGTCGGTGATGCAGGAACACGAACTAAATTATTTTGCTCGGAGTTGCATGTTCCAACGGACCACAAACCACAGGACTGCTCTGCTAAATAAAAAATACATAATATAATAGTCATATAAGTAACAATACAATGTTGGACGTTGATTGTTCAGTTTTTTTTTATGTCTATGAAATCGCTAAGATAAGATATCAGAAGGAATCTAAAAGTTCTAGGTAATATTAAGAAAAGTGCTGATAATTCAAAAATCTCGGTGAAATAAGCAAACATGTACTTAAGACTCAGCCAACCTTTCAGACATTCGAGCGACAACTGAATATAGTTTAAAAATGAGATATGTTAATACGCAAGATAGAGGGAGCGCGCCAATATATATATATATTGCTTGGGGAGAAGCGATCGTTTTCAAAAACTCTATATATAAAAATGAATGTCTGTCTGTATGCCCTCCATTTTCTCGAGAATTACTCGACCGATTTCGCTGAAAATAGCACAGTTTGGTCTAATTAGTGCCAGGATTGTTTAGAAAGTTTGTTTTAGTTTTAGTGAAATCCAATATGTATAACTTTTCCTATAACGTTTTAATATTAGTATGAAAAACATTGAACCCGCCATGTTGTATTGAGGTTAGCCCATAGATATACCACTGTGGTTAGCCACAGATTTCATATTCAAAAGAAGAAAGTTTGTTTGGGTAAAATATTTTCAAAATGGAAAACACAAGTAGCTACTTAAGAACATTATTATTTAGATTTATTTTGAAAAAAGAAATGTTTGGAATGAAATAAAATTTTCAAATTAATGTTTCTTTCTTTAGAGATAGTTACTTTCGCTGTCAAATCACTTATGGCACCCAAACGATAAGCAAGAAATCACAACTTCATAATTTTATTCCAAATTTTTTTTTATAAAACACTACATATTTAGATAGAGCAAAAATCTCAAGTCTATTAACTTAAATAGCATTTAAGTAAATCCTGTAATTTTTTTCATACCTGTAAATGTTAATTGACAGAATCACACGTATTATTTATAAGTTTTGAAACATACTTTTATTCCGTAGAGGGAAATTCATATCATTACTTTGCAACTAGACATCTGAAAAAAAAAACTTCTTTTTTAAGTGCTTGAATAAAAAAACTACGACGGTTTTTTATAGCCACTGACTTCTTACTGCCTTGATAACAATGGCGATCATTTAAGACAGATTTTCGAAAGCTGGAAAAACGCCAGAAGCTTCTTACACCAAACTCGGTAAGAAAACTCCACAACAATTTAATTACCTGGTTTGATTCCGAAATCTAAATGATACCTCCCTCAGTTTTTGCAATTAAAGTGGCAAATTTTGTTGTACAGTCTTAGAAAGTATATAAAATACATATAACTTTTTTTTTTAAATAAAATTTGAAGTAAATCAAATTAAATAATGTTATTATTAAATTCTGCAAGGATTTCAGTTTTTTATTCATTATTATTATTACAACTGTTTCGGCGATCAAAACCATTTTCAAACTTCGGTTAGGCCGCATTGAGAGAACTTAATCAGATTTTTGTTTCTCCCACCCAATTTATTAATTGTTTTTTTACCGGTGAAACCGATTTACTTTGAAAATAATTGTGATAGTTAATAAAATAATTGTGATAGTCGATTCTCCGGGGTACTTACCCCACATAAAGTGATGACAGTGTCTTCTTAATTGTTTTATAATGACGTGAATCCTATTTAAGTCGATGAATTTAATTATGTTTTGTTCCTCTCTTTTAGGTTTTTAAAACTAAAAATCTTCCAGAACTTTATGATAACATTATTATATTTGATTTACTTCAAACTTTCTTATAGAGAATTAAATATATTTCTACCAATTAAGCACAATAACAGTTAATATTACTTTTTGATTTTGTTCTTCGTGTCTAGCTTAAGAAACACGACGAGGTTGGCAAGACCAAGCCTTGTGGTCGTCTTGTGGTCAGCGTGTAAGAGAGTCGATGATCCGGTCTATGGTGTGGGGCACGGAACGCACGTCAGGAAACCGACTCGCTCCCTGGTCCCTGGTCCGATCAAATTTCACTACCTCACCACACGACAATGTATCGAATTCAGTGTTCCAACTAATTATCATCAGTGTTGCCACTGTCACGCTTCCGCACGCCACTTTTAATCGGTACCTACCTTCTCAATCACAAGCAAATTATGCATACCTACCTTCTATAGGACCACCAACATCGGTTCAAACTTGCATAAATCGACAAATATGTAGCTTGGCATTTAATTGTAGAAATTGATTATTTTGGAACTACATGATGTCATTACAATGGTAACACAAAGCTACTTTGTCTTTGAAATGTGTTCGTCACATTCGAATGTTTTCACGTAGTCTTATTATTTGACAGTTTGTTCAGAAACAACGAAAAACATCATAATTCGATTTTCAGATTTTTTTTAAAATTAATGATTTGATTCTATAAATTTGATTTTGTTTTTTTTTTATCTAAAATTTAAGTACATGGTTATTTCGATACATAAATTCTAAAAAATCGCCATTCCATATAATTATCTAAGATAACACTTTGCAAGGAATATAATTTACCTATTAAATAATGAAAAAAAAATTCAACATAAAATTGTCTTAGAATATGATGTAAATCATCTCCTTTCGGAGCGTACCGCTAGTTTATGAACACCGTTTGGTTAAAGTAAAAAATAGGCACTTAAAACATTGAGTTTTATTTTACATTACAATCATTTTCCTATAAGCCATCTTGTTGACATCGTTTAAAATATTAAACCATCGCACCACCCTCATTTTTTGTTCACTCTGAAATATCAGACTGTGGGTAAGTACTTTTTACAATAATTTAAAACCAGAGAACGAAAAACATCTATGTCCGTAATATGAATAATAACGTTTTTGACAGTAATACGAATAATAAGGAGCGTCAATCCATTTTTTTTTTAAATTTTATGAATAATGACGTTCAAAAAGTTAATTTTCATAGCTAAAATAATAATCAATTTTTCAAAGCCCTCCAAAACGCTTCAAATCTATGGCCAGTCGGTTTTGATCAGTGTTAAGGTTAGAATGTCAAATGTCAAAACAAGAATGAGCTTTACCGTACATAATTTTATATTCTATTCATAGTGAACCACATCTAATAAGTAATAAAATTATGTACCTTTTTAGAAAAGTTAACTCAAAGAATAATAATAGTATTAGTATTGAGCATTAACGTTATCATAATATCCGTATTGATAATAAGGAACTCCAGTGAAAAATATAATGGCTTTAAAAATATGTATTCGTATAGATCAGCAAATGCCGATTCTGAATATATAACTTTCATTGTATATAATTATACGTAGATTTTATAAATCGTTAAATAAAAGTGAATTAAAAACTGTACCATCAAAACACCATGTTCTGTTGGTACCACTGCTTCTGACGTCACACTATCACCGTCACATGTCAAACTATAACTAGATAAGGTTTTTTCCACTGTTTATCATGCTTATAGCTTATAATTTCGCTGTTTACAGTGTTCATTTTGTTCGTAAAATCATTATGTTTGTTTATTGCGACTACTTGAGAGTTTTTGCTTGAAAATTCATACCAATTTTAACGAATTTGTCTACATAATAATCTATACCCCTTCCACAATACAACGTTATTGGCTGCAGTTTCTTTGGTGATTATTTATTCAGTTATTCTGGAAGCGGAGGATTTCTAATGATACCTACCTATTATTTCTTACAATGCATAATACATTTATTTTTATTTCAAGTCATTTTTAGTAAAGCGGTGATTTTTCCACGAAAACGGCGCTATAAAACAAATCCAATTATTATTATTATTATTTCGTGCGTTTTGGTGGGCTTTAAAAAATTGAAACTTTAACAATTATTTTAACCATGAAAACGAACTTTAAAAAAATAAATTAAAAAAACAAAAAATTAAGTTAGGATGCCAATATTAATATATTTTTTTTAAATGAAGAAAGAGGTGGGCCTGGGCGCGAAAATGAGTAGTCTGCAAGTATGTTGTCTGTTGTATGCTGATGATGCGGTGCTGATTGCTAACAGTATGGAAGATCTACAGCCCCTCGTATCTAGGATGAACGAAGTATGTATGAAGAATGAGCTAATGATGAATGTAAATAAGTCCAAAGTCATGGTGTTTGAAAGAGAGAGTACGAAAACAGTATGCAATATAGTTGTGAATGATGAAAACTTGGAGCAGGTTGATGAGTTTGTGTATTTGGGAAGTATGTTTACGAGAGATGGAAAGACTGATAGGGATATTGAAAGAAGGGTGAATGCAGGAAACTCCATTAACGGAGGACTGAACGCGGTTGGCGCAAACAAAAAGTTGTCCATGGAAGCGAAGCTAGCAGTCCACAATGAAGTGCTGATACCAACCTTGATGTATGGCAGTGAGGCATGGAACTGGCAGAGAAGGATGAAAGTAGACTGAATGCTGTAGAAATGAGATCTCTGAGACGAATGTGTGGTAAAACCATGTATGATCGAGTGAAAAATGTTGAGATTCGTAAAGAATGGAAGGCTGATGTAAGCGTAGTGAGCAAGATTAAGAAAGGGACGTTTAGATGGTTTGGGCATGTAGAGCGAATGAACGAAGAAAGGAGTGTAAGGAGAATATATGACGCGAATTTAAATGGAAGAAGAGGCTGGGGACGCCCGAGGAAGACATGGCACGATCAAGTGAATCAAATACTCGAGTCGGGCCATGTCAGAAGTCGGAATAACAGAAGAGAATGTATGAGGCGTTGTATGAATGTGAATGAAGCAAGAAGTGTATGCCAAGATCGAGTTGTTTGGCGGTCCATCCTCTCTGCCTACCCCTGCGGGGAAACGGCGTGATGGTTAGTTAGTTAGTTAGTTAAGTGGAGATCCTTATTGGTTTGCTCATAAATACTCTAATTTCTTTCATAATAATGTTTTTTTTATATTGAACAACAATTATAGAGCTTAAAATCACCTAAATTAAGTTTAAATTTTGGCAAAGTTGAAAAACAATATATTTAAAATACAAAACTAAATCGAGAAATAAAAATGTGTATACTAATCCAATAACAGAATGCGCACGTGACATCAGATGATCCAAATTCAATGGTACCAACATAACAAGGTGTTTTGATGAGAAGATTTTTTATTCACTTTTAAATAACGATTTATAAATTCTGCTTATATATAATAAAAGTTATATGTTCAGAATTAATGTTTGCTGATCTATACGAATATATATACTTTAAAAGCCATTATATTTTTCACTGGAGTTCCTCATTCGAAAGATGTAAGTTGCAGTCTGCAAATAGTCGGGTTTACCTAGAAAAGTTATCCAGTTTTCATGACGTCAGAGGGTGTCCTTTAAAGAGTTTATGGTGTGACAAATAAACAAATGTTCCACTTTATAGGCAATATTTACGAGGGTTACCAACTCCTTGCTTTCATGCCTTTACCATATCCTTAGGTAGGTACTCCCTTTATCAGAAATTTTATATTTGAATGCCCAGTCTGCGGAGTGAAAATAATTACATTTACGGGATGTGGTCGCCAGCCGTGGAGTTGGAAATAAAATGGAAACCGCAGAGCGGCGATGAACCCAATGCTCCGGTCTCGAGACGACAGTGTGGACGAGGAGTGATGGCACTGATGGCGATGGTGCAACGGTGATGAGCGGTGAAGGAGGTGTGAAGAAGGGGCGGAGGAGGGTTAGAAGCTGAGTTATGAGACCCCCGCCATCTGCACTAGCTATTATGGAAAATGAAATTGGTAAACCGCAAGATGAGATTCTCAGAGTTGCTGACATTCCCATCCTTCAGCTTGCTGAAGAATCATTGTAAATCATCATCAGCCATTCCATATGCCTTTGTGGATGAATAATAAACTCCCCCGGAGCTAATTTCACCTACCTACAAAAATATATTAAAAATGCCCACAAATAGGAAAACGTGCAGTCTGACATTAAAAAGAAGACAAATATTGAGGACACTGCGATCGTTTAAAAGGTTTTACATGACAACACCAAAGAAGATGCCTCATAGGAAAATAGGTTTAAAAATTCACAAATGTCTGTTTTTACATTAACTTAACGGTTTTCAAAAATTAGTTGTAAGTCAGTACTTTCCGAACGGAGAAGATTCTACGTCATATTCGAAAAATATATATATTTTTAATTTTTTTCTTTATTGAACGTTTTGCAACGGAGATTTACATGTAAAGGAGATTTTATTATATTGCTAAAGTGTTGATCCCCATTTATTAGATGGTAAAAAGAAATAAAGTAAAAACTAATTCACAGATCAAAATTATTAAATAAATCGTAAATATAATCGAGTTTTTTTTTTATTGTTTCTAATGGTTAAAAAAAATTATGTGTGGATCAAATTTCAAGTACAAATTGATTAGCTTGATGGTGCTATAGTAATAAAAAAATTCTACTTTATTAAATGTCTACATACCATACCTAACATATTTTTCGGCGATATTATAATGTTCTTCAATGCGTTTCGATTTGCACGTTTTTATGTGACACCGTACAAGAGTCTCTACTGCACGGAGTCACTGGAACTTTGGGGTCTGAAGGAAAAGCGATAGAGGAATGATGGCAAGTATTGAGATCTGGTCACCAAATATAGCTAAGGCTATTTCATGCAAACATTGGTGGTTTCTCACCAGGGCGTTACTGGAAGTATTAGCTACTTTGGAACAAGAGATAAAAACACAACTTGATTTTATTTATTTAAAATCCATATTAAATTTTGTTTTGCCCTCTCTGGTATTTGAACACATGTCCCGATCCAGGGAGCTTGCCGCTCTGCCACGGAGGCCGTCGACCACTATTTTTTTTGGAGACATACACAGATGTATACTTGTTATAGTACCTATTATTATTATTGTATTAATATACTCAATGTATTTATTTATTTACGCCCGTTAGAGACTTTTCCATAGACATTTACAAAATGTATATAATATATATAAATCATCTATGGGATGTGTGGGATTGCACTAACTTCCCCCCATCCCGGAATAAATTCATTTAACATTTAATCATTGAAGATGATATTAACAAATCCTAAATGAAACACGAAACTGAAAAAAAAAAACACAGAAAATAAAAAGGTATCAGTCGCATCTGGGAATCGAACCCAGGGCTTCTTTCTTAACGGGACAACCGCTCTACCAACTGAGCTAATGAGAGCTAATGTACGGTAACGCCCCTTTGTTGTGTTTTTTTTTTTGTGGAAATGTTTTAAAAAACAGTCACAAGAGACGCTGCTTAAGGGCGAGAGGGACGTCGGAGAGTTATTATTTATTAATTGAAAATAATGATAGTATTATTACGCAATACAATAAACATAATGTTTTTAAATAGAAAAATATTTAATGAATTTACATAGGCTTAGCATTTATCAAAATATAACCAGAAATATTACTTTTTCTGACATCCCATTGTAAGTTTTACAAAATATTTAAAATGCAAATATGAATTTTAAAGTGGAGAAAGGTATTTTTAATCCTTTATCGTTGCGTTTTTGTAAATAAACTTAACATTACATGCATTTCGCTATTAAGGTGATTTTTCGTAAAAAACGGTGTTATACAAACAATCCTATCATTATTATTATTTGCATAATATGCAAAATGCATATTTGGGCATTTATTTGTTGGTTAGTTGCATATTTGAGTATTTTATCGTCAATTTAAACATATTTCAGTCATGTTTTATTCTTCGTGCTGCACGTCCGTCAGAATCGCCTGCCGAATTCATACTGAACGGCCAATATATGGAGGCCGGTTTGTGCAAGTTCGGTCAACTAGTTTGAAGGTTAACTAGTTTGCCACCGGAACGATCACGGGCGAACTCGCCGAACTCGAGCCAATGTTGGCCCAACGCGTATGAACTACCCCTCTACACAATCGCCCAAACGTTCGAGTTGGGAGGTTGGGCAATCGTGTAGTCGTGGCGTTAACCCTTTGATTTTAATAGTTCCGTATCGGGAACCAAATGACGGTCCTCATAATACCCGTTCTATCTCCCTCTCTCTTAAGGTCAGACGTATGTTTTAGAAAGAAAGAACTCCAGATCTCACTTTACATCATATTCTGATAGAAGATCGAAAGTGAATAAAACCCAACTTTTTTTTCAAAGCTTTATTGGATATGGCTTATATATGCTTGATTAAATTGAGTTTCTTATCAAACCATATGGTATACCCAAGTCATTAATTTCCGAGACAGAAACTAACGAAATATTACTGATGAAAATTATTGGATTCATTATTCGAAAAAACTCATAAATTGACACAATATAAAAAGTTATTTGACAACGTGTGGCAATCTATTGCCTTGAATAATTTCAGATCGTCTGCGAAAATTAGGACTTGAACATCATTGAAAATATATAGCACACCATTAACAAATAACTAAACAGAATTGGTCACAGAATTATACCAACCCGCCAGTGGCGTGCACAGGGTTTTTAATCAGGATAAGCACTAGGAAAAATAGTGAATTAATTGACATTTTAAAAACTTACAACTTAAAACTTGTTGTGATTACCTTCCATGTTAAATATCCAAATAATCCCTTCATTTATGTATATTACGAGCCAATTACCGGATATATAACTTGATGTATGGCAGTGAGGCATGGACCTGGCAGAGGAAGGATGAAAGTAGACTGAATGCTGTAGAAATGAGATCTCTGAGACGAATGTGTGGTAAAACCATGTATGATCGAGTGAAAATGTTGAGATTCGTAAAGAATGCAAGGCTGATGTAAGTTAGTGAGCAAGATTAAGAAAGGGACGTTAGATGGAAATGGGCATGTAGAGCGAATGAACGAAGAAAGGAGTGTAAGGAGAATATATGACGCGAATGTGAATGGAAGAAGAAGCCGGGGACGCCCGAGGAAGACATGGCACGATCAAGTGAATCAAATACTTGAGTCGGGCCATGTCAGAAGTCGGAATAACAGAAGAGAATGTATGAGGCGTTGTGAATGAAGCAAGAAGTGTATGCCAAGATCGAGTTGTTTGGCGGTCCGTCCTCTCTGCCTACCCCTGCGGGGAAACGGCGTGATGGTTAGTTAGTTAGTTAGTTAGTTAGTCTATATTTTTCGATTGTACAATTTCATGAAAGAAAGCCAACATAATATGAAAATTATTTCGTTAGTAAAGTTGTAGTAATCAATACCTAGGGGTAGCAACAGATGGCACTGGCTGCTACATTTGTAATTTGTACCGATAGGCATAGCCTTTTACGACACTTTAGGCCATACTTTGTTCATCCAGATTCTATATGGGTTGTCTTTTTCTATGGCAAATTCTTTAGAAAATTCCATAGAAAAAAATCCCGTATGCAATCTGGATGAAAAGAAATATCGTCGCTCCCGCTTCCTCCCCGAGTCGTGAGCTAGAGCCCATTAAAATGTATGGCGCAGTGCCCTGTCGGTATCACGCATGAGGTTTGTCGATTCCCTACCGGACCGTCAGAGAGTGGCCTTAAATCTAATTAACACAGACGAGTCTTCTCTTGAATGCGCATGCGCACACAAGTAATTTTTTGTGTAGAATTCCGTCAACATTTAAAAACATGACATTGATATTTTGCATTTAGTTTCTTCATTTAATACGTTATAGTTGGGCGATCGGTGGGGCGCGCCCGACGCTGCGATTCGATGCTGGAACTTTGCGCGTATTTTTGAAGGTATAGATTGATTTCATGCAATATAAAAAATAAAATAAAACTTTTTTATGTGAGTAAGATGTGATAGGCAGTGCTTATATGCCTATATGGAATGCACGCCTCTGCTACATGCACAGACTTTGGCAATACAAACATGTAAATAAAATATAATGCATTGTATTTACATGTACTATAAAAGGACAGCTGTATGAAGGGCCGTCCCTCTTCACATAAAATAATCCACTTAAGTGAAATATGTATTCATCATGATTTATAGGCACCCGACCCAAAGATCCTACAGCATAAATACTCGTATACTCGTATACACACTACCGACTACTGACTGCAACCGAGATAGCTAGTATAGGTAGATGTATTATCGACTAATCGTTTCTGTTATTTTAATTATCTATGGATTCACTGGACTAGGTAAATACTGATTTACAGAAGTCAAGGGTGGAAGTAACAAATGAATGAAGGTTTTTCACTGTATCCAAAATATGAATACCTCAAAATCAAAAGGTATTTAAAATTAGAGACCAATTACGATCGCTATGATAGTTTCTATATGGAAAATATAATAAGAAACTCCACCGAAAAATATAATGACTTTGAAAATATATATTCATTTAGATCGGCAAACGCCGATTCTAAATATATAACTTTCATCATTTATAACTATACGTAGAATTTATAAATCGTTATTTAAAAATGAATTTAAAATCTGCTCATCAAAACACCGTGTTATGTTGGTACCATTGCATTTGGAACATCTGACGTCACGTGAGCATTCTATTTTTGTATTAGTACGAATTTTTTTTTTTCGATTTTGTTTCGTATTTTAAATATGTATTTTTTTTAGTTTTAGAAAAATTATTACTTAATTTGTGTGACTTTACGCTCTATAATTGTTGTTAAATATAAACAACTATTATTAATGAAATAAATTAGAGTATTCAAGATCAAACCAATTATCAATACGGATATTATGATAATGTAATTGGTCAATACTATTATTATTCTTTAAGTTTCTAAAAAGGCACAACATTTTATTACTTCTGTTTAGTTATGGTTTGCCATGAACAGGATATACAATTATGTACGGTGAAGTTCGTCCTTGTTTTGACGTTTGACATTTTAACCTCAAAACTGATCAAAACCGACCAACCATAGATTTGGACCGTTTTGGCGGCCTTTGAAAAATTGAAACTTTTAAAATTATTTTAACCATGAAAACTAACTTTAGAAAAAAAACGAAGTATACTGGCATTTAAGTTTGAACGCCATGATTGACATATATTTCTTTTTTAACGGACTGGAGTTCCTTATTGCATTCAAGATTAGAACGAAATGTAAATGGTCGTTAGGTACCTTTTGAAATTGAGGTACTCATATCTACAGTGGCGAGTAGCTACGCCCCTATCTTCGCAGAGTTTATGCATTTGTACTATTTTTTTTTCATTTTTATGGCAACACCAAGCTATTCAAATAGTTTTTGAAATTTTTTCTACCCATTAAAATTTTTTCACATTTCGTTGAAACAATGTTTTTTTTATTTATAATTTTGATCTGTGAGTTGGATTCTATTTTATTTTGATTTTACATCTAATAATCATAGATGAATTAAAAAATAATGTCGTTGGTAGTAAATGGGTATTTTAATACATACATTTTAGAAACACAAAAATCCCCTCCCGTGTACATAATTATCTTCCTTGCAAAGTATTAAATAATTTTTTTAAGTGTTTTAGAATACCTATGATGTAGAATCATCTCCTTTCCGAAAGTATCATTAATTTCTGAAGACCAAATATGCATTTGGACCATTGTGCTTTTTTTAAACTTACTTTAATTTTTCCTTTCAACCTTCTTTGTTTTGCCAATGATCCGATCGCAACGCCCTCTTTTTCGCATATTTTATGTTGACGACCTGTTTTATGGTACCTAGGTATCGCAGCGAGAGATGATATGAACACAATACTCAGATAGATACATTAAAATACATATGCGATTCCTTTTTTAAATCTAATGTTTTTTTCTTATTGAAAAGTAACAAAATTGTCAAATTTGAATAGAATCTAGAAATATTGTTCCTGGTTTTATAACATGATGAGAAATATTTTATTTTTAAAACCCACTCACAATCTGCACATATCCATGTTTTATGTAGCAAATTATCCCGAACGCGCGAGTATTTTAATTTTCCGTTCTCCTTGATTTTTGGAAACTGTAGAATTGGCCGCTGGATTTTACCGCTAGAGGCCATCTATCGGTGAAAACAAAAAACTTTTAATAACTTGTCTTACCAGTACCATCTGTGTTAGCATAGACATATTTAAGCACAAATTATATCAACATCAAAATATTAAGGTGATATGTTACGTTAAGTTTCTTGAAGATATCAGTTTTAACTACAAAATCTTTTTTTTTTTAGTTAATAATATTCAATATTTAAAAGCATTAGGTGCTAAAGGTATTTTTTTTCTAAAATATTGAAATTTACACCATCTATATGTGTTACAATAATACACAAAAAACAGTAGACAAAAACATTTGTTTTCATACACACTCCGTCTCCTGCAAATAAGATGCTTTTTTTTTTTTTTTTCACTTTGTTTTGGTTGAAAACTCAACATTTTATGTAGACAACAAGATAAGTTCTAGAATAATCTTTTGAATATACTACATATTTATAGGTTGGAGTAAGTTCTGTATATTAGAGTTGTAATGGTATTAGAAATAGCAGACAAACTAACCTAACTAACCATCACGCCGTTTCCCCGCAGGGGTAGGCAGAGAGGACGGACCGCCAAACAACTCGATCTTGGCATACACTTCTTGCTTGATTCACATTCATACAACGCCTAATACATTCCCTTCTGTTATTCCGACTTCTGACATGGCCCGACTCGAGTATTTGATTCACTTGATCGTGCAATGTCTTTCTCGGGCGTCCCTGGCCTCTTCTTCCATTCACATTCGCGTCATATACTCTCCTTACACTCCTTTCTTCGTCCATTCGCTCTACATGCCCAAACCATCTAAGCGTCCCTTTCTTAATCTTGCTCACTACGCTTACATCAGCCTTGCATTCTTTACGAATCTCAACATTTTTCACTCGATCATACATGGTTTTACCACACATTCGTCTCAAAGATCTCATTTCTACAGCATTCAGTCTACTTTCATCCTTCCTCTGCCAGTTCCATGCCTCACTGCCATACATCAAGGTTGGTATCAGCACTCCATTGTGGACTGCTAGCTTCGCTTCCTTGGACAACTTTTTGTTTGCGCCAACCGCGTTCAGTCCTCCGTTAATGGAGTTTCCTGCATTCACCCTTCTTTCAATATCCCTATCTGTCTTTCCATCTCTGGTAAACATACTTCCCAAATACACAAACTCATTGACCTGCTCCAAGTATTCATCATTCACAACTATATTGCATGACAAATTAAGAGAAAACATAGCAATTAAATAAATTATTTTTATTATTGATCCAAACTTCTTATTTTAATATATTTTAATCTCGGTCAGTACATATAACCTAAAAACCCCGTCCTATTTATCCTGTGACTGACGAAGTATCGGGCTCATAGGTAGACACGCACCGTGCTGTGATTATTAAAGAATTGAACAAAACTCCCCTCTTCCCCTCTTCACAACGTAGGGAATATTTTCCTTCGGTGACGGAAATCAAAAACATTTTGTATGCACACACAAATGTATACGGCAACGCTTCCTTGTTTTGTATTTTTAGGTAAATGTTTTCCAAGAAAACGCGGCTTTAGTGTATTTTTTCAGTTTCTTGAAGGAATTTAGCTTTAAACCTTCATTAAAAAATATTTCATTTCAATTTCCGAACAACAGCCAACAAACGATTTTATTCATCTCAAAAGTTTTTTTTTTCAAATATTTCTATTAACGCCATCTTTGAGCGCGTAGTGTTATCATAACTTAACGTATCACCTTAATTAGAAATCCATAGACATTCTACTAAAATTTTATACACACACACTCTTGACGACTTGACACATCGTCAAACCCGGCAAAACAAAAACAATGACAATCAAATGTCAGCGTTTAAATAGTCCTTTTCGCTAGCTTTAAATAGACTACCGTGTGCGAAACGCACCTTTACTAATAGATTGATACAGTGTCTTCAAGTGCTCCTTGCAAATCTACATTTTCGTATATTTTTAAAATCTATAACTTTTACAAATATGCTGAAAGATAGTCCGCAGCTTACGATAGCGCATTTACTGCTATCGGGTACATCGATGTTGGCCTTAAAATACTCCCCATCTGGAGGAACCGTGTCTTATGGAACTTTTGGAAATATACTCTTATACGGGATAGCTGGATTCATTCGATATGGTAACTATTTCCATCGGTTAATTGTGCCCTCTATCAAAATTCATATTTGACCCACTAAAATTTTGTATTTTTCGTTTCCTTATTAATTTCTTGTGTGATTGTCTACTATCTTCTTTTGTATGCAATGAAAGTGCCCTGTTTTCCAATTATCTGACGCATTCTCCCTTTGTTTGTTCTATCTGCGTTTTCTTTTACTAGAAATGATTAAATAGATAGGTTGAAATGTGTGTTTAGCCCTGCCTATCTGTGTAATGTATTTATTCTAAAAGTTTAATATTTTTCAAAATTAAACAGTTTCGTATTTAGCATCTGGGGACATCTACAATTTCAATATGTAGCGGTATATCATTGCAAGTAAGTAAAGAAATATATTCAGCGAGTGAAAGCACAAGTCTACATACATATTTAGTAGGTACCACACCACATTTATAGATAGATGCCTCTGTGGTTTTTTATCATCTTCATCTGCTACCCATTGGCATGACATATTTTTCCAAATTGAACATAAATAATCAATGTTTCGAATGAAAACATCAATGGATTTATTTTTCACCTAATGTTATGTAGCACTTATTTAGATCTAAAGAAATTCAATATTTTTTTAATTAGATAAGTAATACTCTATCAAAATCTCCAATATTTTGGCCGCTCAATTCATTGTACGTTCTGTATTCACTAATTACTTCAATGAAACAATTCTTGCAAATTTTACAATCTCCAACAACATTAATGCACTCTGGACAAAGAATTTTCATTAGTGAACACTTAGCACAGTAATTTTTGATTGTTATTTTTCTTTCAGCTAAATCAATAATTTTTTTAACTATTGATATCCATAATTTTCAGCTATTCCGGACATGCACCATAGTGTACGAATGAGTAGATTCCTTGCCATCACTCACACGCTTACCAGAAACCTAGCACTGCCGAGCGTAGTCACTTATCTGTACCTGGTGTCGGGGTATTCGCCCGACCTGGCCTACGCCCACCTCATCTCCGGAGCCGTCCCCGTCCTGCTTTACCTCCTCAAGCGCGGAGTCACTCCGCTCACCGACTTCATCCTGGCGGGGAACATAGTCTCCCTCGCTTACATCTCATTTCTCTACGGCAATGTCTGGGGGATAGGTTTGGCAGTTTGCCAAATTGTCAATCACTTCTTCTTGAATCGCCTGAAAGATAATTTCTCGGCACCGGTAGACTGTTTATTTGTAGTTGGAATGTGCTTTTTTAATATTTTTGCTGTGAAAACGCTTAAAAATTGCTGAAATTTTAAAGATCTGCTGCTATCGCTTGTGTTCCTCCGTCCTATATTCTGACCGAGGTGTTCAATATCTCGCTTTTCCTTATACGTCTCTGCACAGCATTCCCAAATCTCTCTCAGGGTATTCTGTGCGGTGTTAATGTTAAAAATATAATGCTCAATATTTTTACTGTGTCGTGTTGTGTATGTAAATATTTTATAATGTTTTCTACTTTTTGTAATAAACTTTATCTATTTTTTATATGTTGTTTTTATTTGTTTCTACATGAAAACTTTTAATTCCTTTCAAATTTAATATCCCATTTTATGCCCAAGTACATTGTCATGAAAAAACAGTAATAAATATGTATTCATTTGCTTCAAGAACTTGGTTCTCTTTGTTAAAAAAAAAATAACTATATGAAAACTAATGGTAAATTTTTTATAATATTTGGATGAAATGAAACCTTGTTTGGGGTACCCCATTCTGATTGAACATGGTTTTATGTAGGTATTATAAATAATAAGGTCATGTTTTTTCAGAAGATCACTAAACTGTGATCAAGTAGTAAAGAAAGGTTTAGTAAAGGAATGTAACTTTTTCACCCATGTAATCAGTGGAGTTCAATGATTCTGTGATTCAGTGACGGCGCTCTATAAATCATCCAATTATTATTATCGTTGATGTTATCTTGTTGTACTTCTTCCTTTACTAAACCTTTCTTTACTACTAGATCGCAGACCCAATTACAATACATAATAATGACACAAAAAAATCACTAAGACAGAAGGCTTTGAAAATAAAACCACTTTTAGACATCAGTTAAAAAGAAGTATATACAAGTGTAAAGAAAACAAAGGGAGAGAGGCAGAGGAGGATGGAGATCAGAATGTTTGCGTGTAAACTAACTGATGAACCCTCATGCCGTTTCTCCGCATTGGCAGAAATTGAACCAACACACAACTCCTTCATTTAATTTCATACATCATCTGATTCGCCTGACACTTCTTTCTCCATTCATTCACCCATCTAAGCGTCCCTTTCAATCTTTCTTTCCTACTTTATGTCAAATTGGCTAATGTGGGGTATTCCTCGTAACACTGCCCAACGCAGAGGCTGGTGTTACGTTTTCTGCAGTACGTGATAACTAGTTTCTGTTTCAGTAGATGGAGAGTGGAACATCGCGTGCATTTTCTGCGTATACGGTGATTCGCGGAGGCTGCCGTATTGTATTGATACATGAAATGCCCCACTCCATCTGACTTACCTATTTGAAGAATGGTGGCTAAAAATCTCAGTTGCCAATTGCTTTCTGAATTTGGGGTGAGTCATGGAAGAATCAAATTAGAAGAAGGCAAATTATAACGGTGTATCACAAAGCGGCTCGTGATATCTAAGAGTTGTTTTATTTTCGCCAACCTTCTTCGATGGCACGCTGGGCATATGCGCTTGTCTTATCAACGACGTATTCCATCATACTACAGTCCCAGAACTGTGTGAAAATGCCGTATCGTTATGTTTCGGCAGTGTTGAGGTCAGCATCTCCCAGGAACCACTCCTTCTGACTCCTGAAGGTGCCGGGGTCGGAAGACCACGAAAATCCATCAACCCTTACCGCATCATCCTCCTCCTCCTCGAGCAATTCAACCTCACCAAGAACTCTGACCTCGCCCCGGACAGACATTACCACGTCCTCGTCATCACCACTCTCCTCTGAATCCACGTACGTCGGTGCCAGGGTCATACGGGAAGTCTGTAATCTCATTTTCTGTCATCATGCAAATGTTCCGGGGATGCAGAGATTTGAACGTATGGATGGTGATGGTGGTGAGACGCAATGAGCCGGTGGTCGGCTCGTCGGAACATGAAGGAGGGACTTGAAAAAATGGTCATATTCATTGATACTGATTAAATGTCAACAAGTCAGTATAACAGAAGAATATGCATAAGACGACATATCAAAAAATCTATTTATTTGTCAGGATCTCAATAAGACCACATTTTTACACAGGTTACTAGTGAATAGCAAAAAAAATTACAAATGAAGAGAAATGGTATAATAAACATTTCATGCATATGTTAGTAACTTTTATTAGATTACATACATAACTGAAAAGGGAAAACATAACAAAGCAGAAATAAACAAAGGGTCATGGGGACAGCTTTACGACTACTTGGTGACATGCCTCAAAAAGTTAAAGCATTGTTAAATAGTTGAATCGCTCTGTTAATTGGCGCGTTCTGATAAGCAGAAGTACTCACTTTTGGAGCATAAAATAGTACATGAGATCTTAAACGAGTATAATAGTTGTTAGGGATGTACAATTTAAATTCTTTCAACATGGATGAATTCTATAGTTCCATAGATTAATTTGAAAAAATGTTTAACTAAAAATATTTTTCAGCATCTAGGGTGTAAAAATCAATCATTCCTGTTAGGAACAAAGATGGATATAGGCATGGATAATATATACTCGTATATTCTTTAACATAAAGGTAAGTAACGCATAAACCTCTTTCACTCTTTCTATTTCAAGGATATGGTGTTCGGAAGGGGCCCAAATTAAGAAACTGTACTCGAGGATGCTGCGAACCAGAGCTTTATACGTTCTTCATATTGCGATTCCATTAGTAAATGATCTCACATTACGGAGAACAAATAAAATGACGTATTTTTAAGATTTCTCCTCTCCTATACCGGAACCTCCGAGAGGTGGTTTTGCCTATACCCCCATATAGTCTAAAAACAAAAGTAAGCCAGACGCAATAATGGTACTCAGATGAAACGAAATATGCAATTTTAGTTCGCTGTTTAGTCTCCGGACGGCGCTGCCGTCGATGAGCGTATATTTTTTAGTGTGTATTTAGTTTCATTGTACCGCGTATCGCAACTCCTACATTTGGTAACGTTGCTTGTCAAGCAGTTCCCAGAACGGCTACAGATGATCAACCATAAATCATTATTTTGGAACTCACGACATGTGACCGAATAAGTAAAGATGAATTAATCACAATATCATTTGCGTGAAATGTGTGATTATTATTCAAAGAGTCTTGTGCAGATAAAATGTATTTTTTATTTTATTTTCATTATAAATATTTTGTGTTACGATAATGGTTTATGAGATGAATTCTCGAGTTATCAGTTAGAAACAATGTTTTCTTTTTTTAAATTTTTCTTTAATATTCTTGTGCAATGGATTTTACATATCATTTTCGTCAATTACGTGATAATGGTAGGTAGGATAATAATAGTTTTTTTGCAGATTAAGAATGTATTTAATGTTATTTTCATTTTTAATAATAATCTGGTGTTTAATATTATTTCTCGTATATTTGGACCGGTCCGTTCATCCTACGAATTTTGTTTTATATTAATTGTATTCCAATACCTACTACTATTTAGTAATACTAAGTTTTGTTAACCTTCTTATAGATTTTTTGTACATCAGTCTATATTATTTTTGTCGCGGAAGATTACGAAAATTTCGTGAAAGGTGCTCCGAAATGTTTCAGAGTGCCAATCTGAACCGCATCTGTGTAAACTCGGAGTTCATTTTATTTTCAAATCATTTGAATTTGATCGACTTGTTCATACCTCTCGCTTTTCAGTAAGGTAGACATTATAGTTGGGAGATATTGCAAGTAAAAAAAAAACAAGGAATACTTTGTTTACGTCAGTTATTGGTTCAACCCCCGGCTAGGGTATACCTACGGTGGGTGGCCATCGCTTTAGGAGCACACAATTTTTTAGAATTGTTTGATTTAATTTTTTAATTAAAAATTTCAAATTCACATCTGAATACTTCTATTTATTTATTATTATATGATGAGTACGTTCTATTCATAGTGAAGTGTATTGAAATGTTTATTATTTGAAAATTCCGGAAAGCAAGATCTTATAGAAAAGTTTGTCAATCATTGATGAATCTAACATTGTATAACAGTGAATGAAGAAAGAAGTGTATGCCAAAATCGAGTTGTTTGGCGGTCCGTCCTCTCTGCCTACACTTGCGGAGAAACGGTGTGATGGTTAGTTAGTTAACATCATGACCCAGAGTTGCCAAAACCATAAGAAAATCAATTGCAATCATGCCACCGTGTATTGAAGTCGTAATTGTTAATATAGGCATTTTCATCAATTATTGCAATAACTTTTATAGTTTTTTTATAGTACCTACTAAATGTGTGAAATGTAGTGTTTTTGTTTTGTTTTGTTTATATTAAACAATGACCCTTCAACGAAAACATAAGTTTTTAAATTGCACTGTCATTGCAATTTAAAGCTTAAATGAATGAAAACATATTCAATATCGATGATTGAGAAAAATGTGTACCGCTGGTTCTAATTTGGTTACCACCATCGTATATTCTAAATATAAATAAATTCGAACATTTTATTTCAATCACTCGATATTGAATTAATATTAACAAGCGATTAAGTGCGTACCTCTCTACCTATTTTTTTTTGTTTAATGGTTAATTAAAAAAAAAAATAGGTAGTCAGATAAATTAACATAATACTTTTATGTTAATTTATGAATTTCTACTGCATGCCATTAAAAAAAATTTAATTTAATTTATTGAATTTCTACTGCATGTGCGTTCATCTGGTCGTGAACTTATAAAAATACATACATATATTGTTCATACACAACCTTTATAATAATATTAAATAGTGATAAGAAAACTTCTAAAAATAAATAACTAAAAAATAAAAAATTAAATCAAAGGTTTCAAATTAATATTAAATTTAAGGAACAATAAGAAGAAGAAAAAAAAATATCTCTATATATATATATATATATTTAAAGTATTAACACATTATCATATTTTAATATTTAGGGATAAGTTAAAAAAAAAAAAAAATCGAATTATAGGCAGGCCTAATAACTCTTGATTTTAAATTAGGGAATAATTAAGAAAAATAAAATCAGGTATGTTAGATTAGGTTCTGTCGGGTTGAATGAAATGTGTGGGTAACATAAATTAAAAATTTATATATATTATGAAAATATAAAATCGTAGTTCTTAAATTATAATTTCAATTACGTAATAACGAATAAAAAATAATTCAAGTATCAATTTGCATTATTTGCAAGCATAAAAACATTGATATTTAATTTCTTCAAAAGATTGATATCCACTTAGTGGCGTCATTATTAATAAATGAATTAAAAATTACTTTGTCATCACCACTTTATAAATATATACACATTAACATGTCTCAAAAGCGAAGCTTTCCTCATCAGGAATATACAGAAAAATAAAAAATAGTAATGGCAAATATAGACAAATGATGAACATTTAACACAATACTGTACGAATAGACAAATTATAAACATAAACAAAAATTGATTAAAGTAGGTTAATCAAAAATATAAATATAAAATTATTATAAAACAGTAAATAACAAATTTATGTTAGAAATAAAAAAAACATTTAATTTTTTTATTATTAATATTAATATCAAAATAAATTCAAGAAATAGATATTTAAAAAAAAAAATGATTATTAAATATATTTAATTGACTATTAACTCTTTTTCTAATTTCTAAAATTTAAAATTTGTCTAATTGTAAACCGGTTTTATTTGTATGTAAAATTTTGAAACCTTTATTTATATCGAAAGAATGATTGGGTTCCAAAATATAATTGGCAAATTCAAAATAATTATTATTACTTACACACTTCTTAATATTAAAATAGCTTGAAGTCTTTCCTATGTAAAAAAGTTGCAATCATTATAAATTAATTTATATACCCCAGATTTATTTAAAATGTTATTTTTATACTTGTTATTTAAAACATATATTTTTAAAAATTATTATTTGTATTAAAAGCTGACTGGATAGTATTTGGAATGTTTTTAATTAATGAATTTGAAATATTACTATTTAAAAACAAAAAATTTCTCCACTGTTTACTAACATCAGTTATTTGTGGATATGCATAAGTTTTAATAAACTTTTTCTTAAATTTTTTGTTTAATATATTATTTATTAATTTCGTATCATTATAACCCTCGGTTATTGTAATCTGTTTAATTATATTTAATTATTTGTTAAAAATATTTTTTGATAGAGGTACATTAATTAACTAATCTTCCAAGCACGGAATGAAAATCTAATAATTTTTGAGCAAAAGGATGATTAGAAGTATAATGTATAACGGTATCTGTATTAGTATCTTTCGAAATATGTTGATATATATGTATTAATTAAGTGGTGATTACAAAGTAATTTTTAAATAATTTGTTTTTAGGGATAATAATAAAATTTAATCACCTTCGATGGGTGCAACGGACAAAACGCTATATTATTATGGCTGGTAAAATTGCCACCCCCATAAATAAGAATTCATTAGTTATGTTTCCTAAGTAGTTATTAATTACATCAAATTTTACGTAGCACAAACACCTATCACCCAGCCTCTTCCGCCATTTTTTTTATTTAGGTCCTACATTTATTATTGTATTTTCCACAATCGATAATATATTAACATAATACAAAGGAAAGTCGAAATGTGTTATACATCTACGAAGTCCATAATAATAATACTTGGACAATTTATATAGCGCCATTTTTGTGAAAAATCACCTCAAGGGCGCTGTGATTTATTTATAGGTACTCAGACTGGTCTTCAAAAGATGGGTCACATAATATTCCTACTGTCTGAATATAATCGTGTTGTAGTAATAGTTACCCACTTACATCAGGAGTTTATTGTGCAAAACTAGCATAAATACTCCAAACGTTTTGTTCATATTATGTGAAATTATATTATAATTAAAAAAGAATTCTAACTGCCCTGAGACAGAAGGACTGTGGCACACCCAAATGGGAAATATTGTGAGGCGGAATAAAATTGAGGAGGGAAAGGAGAACGTAGCAGTGGACGGTTGGAAAGTTCCCAACAATACAGATCTATGGTAGTTAGAAAACATATCTAATCCCATGTCAAGCAACATTTCAATTCTGAATGATGGGTCTCAAAAAAAAAACATTTAATAAACTTCATTTACGCATCGCCGGGTTGGTTTGAACCCGCGACGTTCGGGCCAGAGTTAATTTTTAGCGCCTTACCATGGATGTCATAATATTCAATAATTCATTATTTAATCGTTAAAAAAAAAACATTAATGAATAAGCGGCAACGTCGTAAAACGCCGGTTTGTAGGCAAAATTAAATAAAATATTTAAGTTGGATGCAATATTGATTTTTTTTTTTTTCTTTTCTTTAAATACTTAATCGTGGTAGTCGTAAGGTAGGAGTTGGGTAGATGTAGGGTAGATGTAGGGTGGGGGTAGGGTAGGGGTAGGGTAGGGGTAGGGGTAGGAGTAGGGGTAGGGGTAGAAGTAGCCGATATGGGTATCAAACTGAACGTCTCTACCTATGCAACCTGAATCGCGCAATAAAAATTTTGCCATAAAACTCCTAGGCCCCTTTTTGCGAGGAAAGGCTCACACAGAACTAAATAGGGGTAGTGGTAGGGTAGGAGTGGGAGTAGGAGTAGGAGTAGAAGTAGGAGTAGGAGTAGGGGTAGGAGTAGGGGTAGGAGTAGGAGTAGGGGTAGGAGGGTGAGTAGAAATATTTTTCCAAATATTCGTTTTAAAAAATATTTCTAACACACACTCCTTGCTTCATCCACATTTAAACACAAATCACCATCCATTTACAACCAATTGCAGAACTGTAATAAGCAAAACCTTGATATGACGGTGCGTCGGGCAGTTGGTATTATTCTAGGAATAACGCAAAAAGGGAGGAATAGAAAAGCGATCTTAGGTAGTTACAAGTAATTTATTTTGATAGTCGTGGTGTTAGTCTTAAAACTAGAGTAAAACTTAATTAGACATAATAAATTTAATAAAACTAGATACGCAATTACTTAATTCTACTGTTAAAGTCTTTGTACTTAAAATTAGAGGTTCACTGACTTAGGTAATTACTTAATTCTACTGTTAAAGTCTTTGTAGTTAAAATTAGAGGTTCACTGGCTGACATTGTGGGAGGAATTATGATTAGAGTCAGGCACTTCCCTTTTTTGGTGATGGATGTCCAGGGTCCAGTGGTTGCGTTGTATGTAGAGTCCTCGCGTTCGCACTACGTATTCGTGTACCTCCGGATCGGGAGTAGGTGCAACGCGGCGATAATCAGAGGCCTGGGCGGTCTCCGATGTTGATCTCCGAAGGGCGAAGATCAGCTGCTTCCTTCTGGGATGGAAGCGTAGAATTGGAACCTTCCTGGGCGGAAGGTTTCACTTGGCTGGGTGTCCTGGGCGGACTACTGCAACCGACTCGTCTGTCCTGGGTGGACTCTTGCTTCCTCGGTGGAAGACTGCACCTCACTCGTGCTTCCTTGGTGGAAGCTTTCACTCGACTCCCCGTCCTGGGCGGACTCTGGCAATCGACTGTCTCCTAGAGCCCACTGTCCTTCTGTCTACCTGTCTACCTGTATTGTTCAGCGGTCGTTCCATCAGCGGCTCAATTCCTTTGAGGGGATTATTGCCGTCCCATAAAATCACAAAGGAATTGCGGAATTTCCCAAAATAGCAGTTAAGATTATATTATTTTAGTTACGATTTTTCCTAACAATAGGTTCGGCTAGCCTTTGTACTAAATTCATTTTATGGCCGGTCTAATCTGGGAATTTCTATTATTTAAAATGCACATTTTAAATCTAAATATTTCGGTGAATTCGGTCAATTATTTTAGGTGATTACAAAAGGCTATATCAACCTATTTAAAATAGTATTGGTATAAAATGCTACTGAAATTTTGGTTATTTTATAATTTTTTTATCCAAAAAAGTACCTACTCGTTTTATTTGCGCTGACAACATTTACCACAAATTTGACATTTCACTTGACAGATTTGACGTCTTGATTCACGTGTGTTCATAAAAATACACAATATACTGAATTCATCAGAGAAAATAACCAAAATGAGTCTCCCAAAAGCGCGGCCGCTGTTAGATTACGCTGGGAAGATCATTTTGGCACCAATGGTTCGTATTGGCACTCTTCCTATGAGACTTCTAGCCCTCAATTACGGCGCAGACATTGTTTATACGGAAGAACTTATTGATTGGAAGTTTATGAGATCTGTAAGGAGAGTAAACGGTATGTAAAAAAATTAAAACCTTACTGACGCACTACCTATGGATGACACATTGTAAAACATTATTGTGTTTTTTCAGAGATCCTCGGTACTGTTGATTTTATAGACCAAACAGACGGAACAATCATATTTAGAACATGCTCCAAAGAAACTGATAAAGTCGTCTTACAAATTGGAACCAGCGACCCCGATAGAGCTCTCAAAGTAGCAAAACTTGTGTGAGATGCTTTGTAAATATGTTGTACTTGTTTATTAGCGATTTCTACGATTATTTCTTAATTTATTGATGCATGACTCTAAAATCTAACTTTAATAAGAATGATTAAAATATTTACAGACTTGCACTATTTTTCCTGGGTCAAATTACTGATGATTCTTATCGTTTTCAGGGAAAATGATGTAGCTGCTATTGACGTAAACATGGGCTGCCCGAAGGAGTTCTCCATCAAAGGAGGAATGGGGGTGGCTCTGCTAGCCAAGCCAGAAAAAGCCAAGGCAATCCTAACAAAACTTGTCGACAATGTTTCAATACCTGTATCCTGCAAAATAAGAATATCCTCCACCCCTGAAGAGACCTTAACGCTTGTGGAAGACCTGCTTTCTACGGGAATAAAAACCATCGCTATTCACGGTAGAAATAAAGATGAAAGACCTCAGCACGAAGTTCATGCAGATGTTATCAAATATGTAGCAGACAGAATCAAAATACCCATAATAGCAAAGTAAGACTATTTTTTTTTATGAATCATTAACCCATACCACTCCTTTGTCGGGTGCCAGCCGACATCACTATTTGTACGCTACAACTCAGTTGTCAGCTGGCGGCCGACAAGATAAGACGTACCCGCGCGGTGTATTTTCGCGTGCAAAACGTAACACGAGACATTGTTTCTTGTGATTTTTCGATAAAAAACATTTAAATTAATGTTTTAATAAGATTTTCACTGTTTTCCGTTTTTGTTTTACTATAAAATAACCTTTTTCTAACTGCCTGTCAATAAATTAATATTTTGACATTAGTTAAATTAGAGTTGGCTGACAACAAATATTAAAAAATAATGGAGTGTTAAGGGTTAACTAACTAACTGTAATGATTTTGATATGTGATGATAACACGTTGGTCGGGGAGAATAAACAAATATTCCAGTTGGTAATTATAATGTATTCGGTTTAATGGTTGGAATGTAATGACAAAAGATTCACTCTCTCAATGACATTTATGATACCTTTTGTCTCTCTCTTTTATGGCCGTTTCTTTCATACAATCACTCAGATGTGCGTTCATTTCACTAACTTATCATCCCAGCTTTTCAAAAGGCAAAGAAAATTTGTATCACAAATCTCTGTCATGGACATAGTATACTCCTTTCTTCCTCCAAATTAATATCATGAACTTTCCAATGAAATTATTTCCTCGCTTGTGTAAAGACGCATTACTCTTATAAAACACAAAACTCTTCCCCACATAGACAGCCTGGGTTCTCACTTCCCCGTGTGATCTGATGCTTCCACAGCCATTGGACCAGAGATGTGCAGTCCATAAAGGTTGTAAACCTGTACCCACCCTAAGAAAAGCGAACCTTTAAAGAAATGAAAAGATGATAGTAAATTCATCATTTTTGTTTTTTTGTGGGATACATAACGCAAAGTGATGCATGCGAATACTGCTCTCACCAAAGGCTGTGAAATATTAAACCTGTACTGCTAATAATTTCTGCATAAAGAAATTATAGTTTTGAAATTAGGTACATTATGTAAATTCATAAAAGGTCCCTTTTCATAAATTGTTTGTTTTTTTAGTTTCCAACACCACCACAAGGTTAAAGGCTAACAATAACTTTCATTAATTCAGTTGGCCACAAGAATCAGCGTAAGATGATAATAAAATGGCCATTTAAAAATATTCAATGCACAAATCATACACAAACTTTAAAAAAAATTACACACAACCTACCTTCGGTCATAGAGCAATGCACGCCACTGCATTGGACAGGTGAGGCCTAAAAGACTCAATCTGTGACTCCTACGAAATGCAGACTACCTAACAGATAACCAACGAATTGCCACTTCATATATTCTGGAACAAAACTGATAAATGTCCACAGGCCGATACTTACAGCTATAGTTCCTGCTTGATAAAAATTTCACCCAATTATGTGATTCCTCTGAAATAAACTGATAAAGCAATGCTATTCTGTTATCAATTAACAAAAATTAAACAATCTTTCAGTGGTGGCTCAAAAGAAATCGACAAATTTTCCGACATTGAAAAGTTCCGAGTCGCCACGGGGTGCTCCAGCGTGATGCTGGCGCGCTCGGCCGAGTGGAACTGCTCCATCTTCAGGAAGGCGGGGCAGCTGCCCATGGACGATGTCATCGTGGAGTACCTGAAGCTGGCCGTCAAGTATGACAACTCTCCGTCCAACACCAAGTACTGCATACAGAACATGCTGCGCGAGCTCCAGGAGTCTCCGCGCGGGAAGCTGTTCCTGGAGTGCCAGACGTTGGAACAAATGTGGTAAATAAACGTTTATGTACATATATAGTATTACAGATCAATGTTATAAGTGGCTTCTAGATGAGCGGGTGGCTAAGTGCTGGGTGGCCTAACCGAAATTGGGTTTTGCCGCCATACGGCAGATTTTACTAGTGGTCATATGAACATAGCCGCGAGCGTATGTTCCAAGTTATTGCCAAGACAAAAACTAGAAACTTGATTAATATATTTTTACCGTCGACCACACTGCTGGCCCATCCGATGGCAGCCGCTACACGCTTGGTTTTGACCGGAAATACTAGGTCTAGTAATTCTGTTCTCCTTTCCTGTGGCCACGCCTCTTCTGGGCCAGGAATTTGCCGCCATACGATTCGTTTTGCCCATTTATAGTGAAACCACTGGCCACCCGCTCGTCTGGAAGCCACTTTAGTCTTGATGTGTACAAAATATATTGTGTACAATATACTTCACTATATTCATGAAAGCTTCCTTTATGAAAAAAAGACAGAATTAGTTATATGATCACAGTGTGCAAGAAAATAATGCATGTTCGTGTTCGATTTAGACCGGTCAGTCGCTGAGTTGGCATCTTGTCTAGGTCCCATCCGGGCGTCGTGAGTTCAATTCCTCGGCTGGCTAAGTCCTCCATCACGACACAACCAACATCTTCCGCTTACTGTGATGGTAGTAGGAGATTTTCAAATATTGTCAGGATATTCGTAACCTGGGAATGTTTATCTTTCTTAAAAAAAAAAAAAAATGCCACATTTGAAACAGGGTATTTTCACTGTTTTTTTTCATTGTCTACAAAAAATAAGAAAAAAATTACATTTACGATGGAATTTTTATGTTTACGAATGAATTTTCTATAACGATTTTAAATCAACCAAAATGACATGTTCATTTTTGTTCGTAAATATGGCATTGCTGATGTCACACCGACCATTTTCGGTAACAGCCAGTAGTGTTATGTACATTATGATGACGTTTTAGCCAGTTCGAACCATTTCAGAATGTGCGGTTTTAGATAGTTTTTAAAATCTATAATTATGAATGAAAATTACACACTTTTAGTGCGGTTATCAAAATCAGAAATATACACTTTATATCTTACACACCGTTAAAAATGGTATGCGTAGTTTGGTAAAATACTGTATTGTACACCAAGCTCTTGTTTTCTCTTGGCTTTTTATTTAATTTTAAATTAACTAATAAAAACTAAAAAATTTATTGTGTTATCTAACGAAAGTATCGCCTGCAACTGTACGGTGCCGTGATTAAAAAATTGACCTGTGTAGTATAAATCAATTGAAAAATCATCAGATCCTATTTTCAATCAAACTAAGATAAATAATTTGCGTTGACTCTGGGCTGCAGTCTGCAGAGTGAAGGACGATCGGAGAGAGCACCAAATTTTTCAGTATGCTTTTCTGAATGAAGGCAGCGGATTATGTATTTATGAATGTTATTATTAATTTTCAGTTCTATCTGGGGCCTAGGAGAGCATTGCCAATCAGTCCAAGCAGATTACCAGGCCAGAGGAATTCAAGGAAGATGGCAAATACGACCAGAGAACTTGGGACCACCGAATAAAAAGAAAAAGCTTCATGACTTGGAGGGAGCCTTCCAGCTGAATGTAATATATTTATTTATCAATCATTGTAGAAGCTAAAATTAACCAATCCTAAATGAAACACGAAATCGGAAACAACCACAGAAAACAAAAAGGTATCAGTTGCATCTGGGAATCGAACCCAGGACCCCTGTCTTACTGGGACAACCATTCTACCAACTGATCTAATTAGTAAAACAGAGGTCCTAGGGTCGATTCCCAGATGCAACTGATAACTTTTTGTTTTCTGTGGTTGTTTTCGGTTTCGTGTTTCATTTAGCGTTGGTTAATTTTAGCTTCTACAATGATTTATACCTTTTATTATCTGTGGTTTTTTTCAGTTTCGTTTTTCATTTAGGATCTTCTAGAATGTTTAAATATTACAATGAGTTTTCAATAAGTTATTAAAATAAATTGAATATTATTTATCGATGTTCCTTACCACCACTGTAAAACCAATCTTGTAAGCTCCATCAAAATGACAGTGTCCATATGTTAAATAAATATATACCATATGCGGCTGTCACATATGTGATCCATCAGCGGCTATCCCCGTACGCGGATGTCGCATATGTGATCCATGAAGTTTCATTAAAACACGTACATTGTGTCAAAACGTACCAGCATTGTAAAGGTTAATAATACAGTGAAACTCTCTTATAAGGTTTTCCAAAGGACTGGAAATAAAAACTTCGTATAAGTTGGGTCATTCTTGAAGGGACCGAAAAAATCTAACTTTTTAAGCATAAAAACCTCTTAAGTGGGAACTTCTTAAGCAAGTTTCACTGGTATTTATTTACTCACTACATGGAAATGGAACCTACAACCTCCCAACTCCAAGTCTAATGCTTATACCACTACTCTACAGCGGTTGCAATATATATACAATACGTACCATATTTACTTCAGTTATTATGTAGCAATAGGTTTTCTTGGAAGTATTTGTAATAGAAATTTAGTTGTTATTCTACAGACTTTCAAATAATACAATGTCTATATTTCTTGAATTGTAATCTCATTTTCCAGGTATGTTTCTTAAGATCTCTGTACGCAACAAATCTGGAACTCCCCAAAACAGTGCTGCACGCCTGGGCCGGCAAGAAGGGCTGCAAACTGCCCTCATACCAAACCGACGGCGAGGAAAAGCTATTCCGGAGCATCATGACCTTCGAGGGAAAGAAATACGCCTCCACTTTCTGGGAAAAGAATAAGAAGTATGCGGAGCAAGGGGCCGCTCTTGTCTGCCTGTGCTCCCTGGGAATTGTCACCGAAGAATCTCTAAAGAAAAGTGGATGTTTATTATGACAATAATAAATATACAAAATAGTTACTTTTGTTTTCCTTTAATGCATTTTCTTTCAAAATAGCATGTCACCAAAAAGAATATAAAATATTCTGCATGATTATTGTTGTAAATTTCGCCTTTTAATTCCAAACGTTATGATGATTTGGAGGCTTATTTTGGGAAAGGCTTCTTCAAGGATGACAAACGACTTTTAGTAAGATTTTTAATTGATTAGCAATACAGATAGAAATATCTAAGGACTGAGGATCCCAACGGACACAAAAGTTGACTTGATTATTATTGATGGCTTCTATTAGAATAGATTGAAAAATGACCAGTAATGGTTTATATAAAGACAAATTCTCCTTGTGTCCGTGCGGTCGCATACTAAGGCTGACATCTATCATAATATACTAAAATCAATTTCTGTGTTTCCACCGAACTAGAAACTTAGCTAATGAATTTTTAACAATTATTGTTGTGATTTTAACACATCAAATCTTTCTATATAAATTCCAATGGCTGCCAATCTTATTCAAACATTATTTCTCACATGGGGAGGGAGAGGTCTGACCAAAATCAATCTAAGCTAATCTGACTATCCAGGCATACATAAAATGGTTTACAAATTGCATATATTTAGTCACCAGTTGAGCAAACTGGCAACATTAAGATTAGTCTCTTAACTCACTCAGTAACATTGAGGAATACACATTGAGATTTTAATCCTTGGATATAGGATAGTTTGTACAAATCAAGATTTGTTCACTTAACCTAATATGATTATTATTATTCACAATCTGGTAGACGGTTATGGGGGCCGATGCCCCAGGAACCTGCACCTCTATCATAGGTCACCCAAAGTGGTTAGCTACATTTGGTGACTTAGCAGGGGTGCCCGGGTTCATGAGGTGAGGTTTGTTCAGGTCTTGTGGCGAATGCATCTGCCCACCAACTGCATGACAAGCCGAATCGGGAGACCGGTTCATGGAGATCCTTTGAGCTATGCTACTTATACTTTTATCTTAGACTTTCTCTACCCATCGTCTTGCACTGCTGGGGGAAGAATGAATTCGTACGTCCGTCACTCCTGGACACACTGACCCCCAGATTCCTATCTACCCATCATATCTTTTTCCTTCCCAGAACTTGCTTTCCCCAAAAAGACCCCCACACAGCATCCCCAAAGGTGACATAGGAGTGAATGTGGACTAAATGTCAAAAAAATAAATAAAGAAAAAACATTCAATACGTTCATAAACTTTGTATTAAAACAATAGGTAGTATTATCATTTCACATTAACTTGATCCTTCATTTCACTCATTCGCTTCTGCAGCTCGGCATCTAGCCGAGTCAGCATATCCTTTGCTGTGCTAAATTTATCCAGGGATTCTGTCAACTTTTCATGGTAAACAAGAAAGTTATTTGAATTAACCCACTCTGATTCGCGAGGGCTTTTACCAGAATCAATTATCTTAGACGGAGGCTGCCGCAGAGAAGGATCCTGAAGATCTTCCAATATTTGATCTGATGTTAGTTTGCTGGGTTTGTCATACTTTTCCGCTAAGTCTTCCATAACTGTAAATCCCATGAACACAATATTTTTTTCTCAAATCATTGCAGGCAATAAATAAACGGAAAAATGATAACTCATTGCCATTAATTATTATTGATAACTATTGACGACGTGAACTCAGAACTGTCACCACACTGTCGTCTGTCACTCACTGTCACTGTAGCCATAGATATAGATATACATACCACGTCAAGTATCGGTTGTCACATAATACACGATTGTATTTCGTACAAGTTTCCAACAAAATTCTGGTTATTCTGAAAAAGTTGAGAAATAATGCGGAAATAAGGGAAATGACGAGCTTGATATGACGGTTGCATCGGGCAGTAGGTATTATTCTAGGAATAACGCAAAAAGGGAGGAATAGAAATGCGATCTTAGATAGTTACAAGTAATTTATTTTTATATACGTGGGATTAGTCTTAAAACTAGTGTAAAACTTAATTAGACATAATAAATTTAATAAAACTAGATACGCAATTACTTAATTCTACTGTTAAAGTCTTTGTACTTAAAATTAGAGGCTCACTGACTTAGGTAATTTCTTAATTCTACTGTTAAAGTTTTTGTACTTAAAATTAGCGGTTCACTGGCTTATGTTGTGGGAGGAATTATGATTAGAGTCAGGCACTTCCCTTTTTGGTGATGGATGTCCAGAGTATAGTGGCTGCGTTGTATGTAGACTCCTCGCGTTCGCACTACGTATTCGTGTACCTCCGGATCGGGAGTAGGTGCAACGCGGCGATAATCAGAGACCTGGGCGGTCTCCGATGTTGATCTCCGAAGGGCGAAGATCAGCTGCTTCCTTCTGGGATGGAAGCGTAGAATTCTCTCGTCGTCAGAGGACCTGGGCGGCCTCTCCAAGGGGCGAGAATTGGAACCTTCCTGGGCGGAAGGTTTCGCTTGGCTGGGTGTCCTGGGCGGACTACTGCAACCGACTCGTCTGTCCTGGGCGGACTACTGCAACCGACTTTTGCTTCCCCGGTGGAAGACTGCACGCGACTCTCCGTCCTGGGCGGACTCTTACAATCGACTCGTCTCCTAGAGCCCACTGTCCTTCTGTCTACCTGTCTACCTGTATTGTTCAGCGGTCGTTCCGTCCGCGGCTCAATTCCCTTGAGGGGATTATCTTTTATTGACGTCCCATAAAATTCTAACGGAATTGCGGGCTTTCCCAAAATAGCAGTTAAGATTATATTATTTTAGTTACGATTTTTCCTAACAATAGGCTCGGCTAGCCTTTGTACTAAATTTATTTTATGGCCGGTCTAATCTAGGAATTCCTACTATTTAAAATGCACATTGTAAATCTAAATATTTCGGTGAATTCGGTCAATTATTTTATGTGATTACAAAAGGCTATATCAAGCTAACGATCGAAAATGAAAACGTCTGTTTTCTATAGCAATTTATTTGATAGCATCTATGTTCTATGGTTTTGTCTATTGAAATCTGTTTACGATTACGAATAGAACTGTCAAGGCTGTGTTGATAGTGCATAACAATATTATTAGTAAAATGTCGGAATTGGATTCAAACAGCTTACAAAAAGGTTTCGACTTTTCAAAGATTTGTCGAGTGTGTTGTTCCTCCCGAGGTGTCATGGTGTCAATATTCAGAGTTCACATATCTAGAAAAATTATGGCACTTTCTGCAGTACAGGTAGAAAGTTATTCATTGAACCTAGTGACCTATAATAATGAATTAACTGTTTTATGCATAAAGTTTAACACTTATCTTAACTACTTATCGAACTAGTACTATGAATTGATACATGATTGATTTAATTTGTAGGTTTGGGAATCAGATGGCCTGCCTGGACAGATTTGCAATGAATGTATTGTGAAGCTGGATATATCTTTCCAATTTAAGAAGCAATGTGAAAAGGCTGATCAAAATCTTAGACAGTATAAAGCCATGTTGGAAACCTCCAAGACGATTGTAAGGAAAAGGATTAGAAAGGAGCGTTATTTTGATAATATATCAACCATTAATCCACCGGACCTCTCGGAACATATTGAATGTACTCCAGATATGAGTGGACAGACTGTCACTCGAAATAATGATGGTTAGTAAAACTATTTAATACATTAACATAATGTCATTGCTTTATTGGACACTTAATAATAATTTGAAACATCAAAAGTATCTCAACACTTATCGTTTGTCAACCAAAATAATCAGTAATGCTGTATATAATAGCAAATACCGTAGAAATATTCCATACATTGAGATAGCAACATGCTCCACTAGCGCCCCTAGCCGCGTGCGTTAATTGATTTTTTTCATACGTTTTAATAGATTTCCCGTGAAATGTATTTAAAAATATATAAATATTTAAATTTCCTCGTTAAACCATATATGGTGCGTATCTTTATTTACAGTATTTGATAATAGCCATATTATATAGTGCATATGTATTTTCTTTTCTGCCATTTACTAGTTATGCATTCCTTTAATTCCAATGTATTTATTGTCAGGCCTATCCACTCTTATATATTCCTAAGTACTTGTTTAGTCATCCAATTATCCGGGTGTGCTACATAAGTACTTGATCAATTTATTACATAAAGGAGGCTTACAAAACCTCAGTGGCTTCTTAATCAAGTACACATGTACATATATGCAACTGCTTCAGAGTTTAAAATTAGCACATTTGAAATTATGTGGACTAATGGAAATATCCATACATCATTTTTCTAATAAAATTGGCACCTTTGGAATCATGTGGACTAATGGAAATATCCATACATCATTTTTCTAATAAAATGAGCACCTTTGGAATCATGTGGACTAATGGAAATATCCATACATCATTTTTCTGATAAAATTATCACCTTTGGAATCTTGTGGACTAATGGAAATATTCATACATCCTTTTTCTAATAAAATGAGCACCTTTGGAATCATGTGGACTAATGGAAATATCCATACATCATTTTTCTAATAAAATTAGCACCTTTGGAATCATGTGGACTAATGGAAATATCCATACATCATTTTTCTGATAAAATTAGCACCTTTGGAATCATGTGGACTAATGGAAATATTCATACATCCTTTTTCTAATAAAATTATGCTAAATAGCACTAATTTTAGAATGGTTTTCAGTGCTTTTTGAGTTGAGATAGAAATAATAAGAAACTATTTAAATGAACACCAATTACCATAAAATCTTATAAGAAATAAAAAGTTATCTATGAATAATCACAGGCATATTGATTACCTCAAAAAAACATGAAATTTATACCAGAATGGGATCATCACTTTTATGCTAATAGGTTAGGTTAGGTTAAGGGTCCAGTATAAGACCACGTACTCATCGCCGTTAGGTATTTTAGCCGCCAAACTCGATAGAACGGAGCACCGCAAGCCGCCGACTTTTTTGGGGGAAATGTGGATAATGTAAAACACGCCCGCGCCGTATTGGCAATTGATGAAATACAAAATAAAAGACATTTGCTGAATACATTTATTATTTATTCAGTGCATAAAAATAAATTAATAGAAGGTTGACAAACTTAAATTTGCAGTCGGACAAAAGAGGAAAAGCGAAAGTATAAAGTTTATTTTTAATTCACAAAATTTACACCGCCGACTATATGTAAGTAAAGTATGTCAATCTGTTGGTATAGGATAAGGTAACTTATGAGAATATGCGGATATTAGGAAAGTAACACATTGTTTGTTTTTTAGTACCTACATAACATATTAATAATTGACAGTACCTATACACATAGTGCCTTTTATTTTTATTTTTTGTTACTATTAAGTGTTTATTTCTTCACAATTAAACAATCTAACGAAGCGACCGCTGAAATTGTGCAATTTGACGTTCAAGCCGAGTTCAGTGCATCTCATAACATCCTTATTCAATTTTTAACGAAATCGGCAGAGAACTCAAGAAATTCAAAATGGCCTCTGAAATTATGCAATTTGACGTTCAATTCGAGTTCAGTACATGTCCAAACACCCTAATCCCGATTTTGAACGAAATCGGTAAAGAACTCAAGAAATTCAAAAAATGCCACCAAAATTATGCATTTTGTCGTTAAATTCGAGTTCAGTGTACCCCTGAACTCCATTGTACCCGATTTGATAGAAATCGTTTAAAAATTCTAGAAGTTCGAAGTGTCCCCTGAAAACATGTATTTCAATAATGTTATTATTATTACCTTAGTCGTTTTTTTTCTTCCAGGAAACAGGTCTCTTATTTTGTATATTATACACATGTCTGCCTTTATTTTTTCCCATTTTGAATAACTAAAAAGAAAACAATTTATTAAAAGACGATTTCAAATAAATTTAGTTGGAGAATAATAATGATTTAATTTCTGCTTACCCCGATCGAATAACACCGGTTTCCTCAGCGTTCCTAGTACTAATCAAATTAAATATCTCGTAGCCGCGTAGAAAATAATGACAGTAAATACATACGTGCTCTCGCCTCTGGAGTCAGCTCGTGAATGACCCGCTCTCGCGAAATCTCGTGACCAGCGCGCGGCGTATTTTTTCGTATGGAATTTTATATGGCGCCATAGAATAAAATATTTCATAAAGTTTAAGTGAATAACAGTAGAAATGTAGGTACTTTGTAGTATTTCCAATTAACTCAATCGGTTGTTAACCTTTATTAAAGTGAGATTATGGAAGGATTTTTATTAAAACTGTTTGCAATATGCGTAGTTAACATAACAGTGAAGGCACTTTTAGCGTTTTTCTTAATATTGCAGTACATATTTCATATAGAATGGAAAGCATTGCACTTTAAGAATTGTCGCCATTCGGAACCTTAGACATTTTCCTAACCACTCGTATAGAATTTACAGATACATTATTTGTTATATTTCTAACGTTAGCAACCCGCAAAGTGACGTTTAGCGCTATCTTTGAGTCTTCGCCCTTAATATAATTTAATGTTGCAATATAACCAAATAAACAGAATAACAGCATTAATTCATCCTCTTAGGCAGAAAATAAGTCACATACGGTCATATTTAGGTGAATGAACGGAGAGCTAACTCCGATGGTCAGCGCTGCGTACAAGGAACATCGATTCAGCTCGTCAGTGCTACGTCGTCAGTTGACCAATGTGCTACTATTTGTATGAGAGCATTCAGTGCGGCACTGATCGCGTGAAGTAATATGTGTGGGTGTGTAGTCTTATGAAATTAATATTGAAAGAGAGCGGGTTATTACTGAGGTGCATCTTCACCCTCCTCTTTGAGATTTAAATCTATACTCTCCGTCAGTCTGTTTTTTTTCTACGTAAGTAAATTACAGTACTATGTATACAGTTCAAAAACGGGTTCTTGTTCGTTCACACTTGAAGATGACTGTGCCTGGGCTACTTCGGCGAGGCACTGTGGCATCATCGCATAGACTGACGGTCAGTGATCGAGCAATCGATGTACGCGACTGATGTACACATGACACTATTTGCAACCTTAGAGATAAAACTCATGAAGTGTCATACTAGCTGTATGACAAATAGTGACTTTTACTTGTAATGGGAGAATTTATTAAGAGTACTGATATCGTATATACCAGTGATATCACTGGTGGCCAAATGCAATTGGATATCAAATCAGCATTAATTTGGCACTGGATTAAATACATCCCGAAAAAATACATTTTGGCTGATGATCAACAATTTTGTTTCTCACTTTGTTCCCCGGATATATAGGATAGACCACCTCACAATTCTGTCTTGGCACACGCTCCTTGCTTCATTCACATTCATGCATCATCTCATACATACTCTTCTATTAACTTTTAGTGTGCCGGAATTACCCACCAGATACAGAAAATTTATATCCATTGAATGCCGGCATATCCGATCGACAATGTCAAAAAATCATCTCTCCGAATATAAGTTATAATTCTGGGGAAACTACTTATGATAGTTATATACTATTTTTATAAATATACTAGCTGATGTGTACCCGGCCTTGCTTCGGATTTTTTTTTTTGGAATAAAGTTATGAAGTCATAAATTCTTGCTTGTCATTAGGGTGCCATAATTGATTTGACAGCGAAAGTAACTATATCCAAATAAAGAAACATTCATTTGAATATTTTATTTCATTCCAAACTTTTATTTTTTTCAAAATATATCTAAATCATAAAGTTCTTAAGTAGGTACCTACTCGTGTTTTCCATTTTGAAAATATTCTACCCAAAAAAACCTTCTTCTTTTGAATATGCAATCTGTGGCTAACCTGAGGTTATCTTAGGTTAAAGGAGTATCTATGGAGTAACTAACCTAAATAAAACATGGCGAGTTCAATATTTTTCATACTAATTTTAAAATGTTATAGCAACAGTTTTACATATTGGTTTCATTCAAACTACTTTCTAAAACTTCCCGGCACTAATAAAAACAAACTGTGCTATTTTCAGCGAAACCGGTCAAGTAATTTTCGAGAAAATCGAGGACAAACACACAAACTTACATTGATTTTTATATATATATATATAAATAATAAACACATTATCTGGTAAGACTGTACAATTTACAAAAACATCATTTTGCAATAAACAAGTGAGTTATTACGAAAATAGACTCACCCAGTGCACAGCAGGCTGCCCACAAATTTACACTGGGCACACTATGGAAGTATTAGGATCGCGAGCGCTCGGTATTCCAAAGGTTAAAGTATTGTTTTTGTCTTAGTTCTAGCAGACGAACTGCCCCTCAGCGACAGTGTCCTCACGGATCTGTCCCACGCGGTCCCCTCCTCCCTGAAGAGCCACTCCGACCTGCTGAGCTTCACCTATGAGGAGATGGAGTGCCTGGAGGACCTGAAGCCAGACCCCGAGGGCTACCAATGCAAGACATGCTACAAGGTGTTTAGCACAGCCACCAAGCTGTCGCGACACGCATACGTCCACTCCGGACAGAAGCCATTCCAGTGTGATATATGTAAAAAGGCATTTTCTCACAATAGTAATTTAAAGGTATGTGATGAATTAGGGATAATAATAGCGCCGTTTAATAAAAATATTACCTTGAGAACTTAACACTTATATTTTGTAGATTGCAGGTTTTTGACACTTGCAATTTGCTTTTGGATACTTTTTGCTGTACTTCACCCCTCCGACCACTGTGTGACAATAACAGTAAAAAATCTTGAAAACCGTTAATTTCATTGTAACAGTAATAAATCACAAAGCTTTCAACATTTTGACCCAATAATCCATGAAAGAGTTCACTTTTGTAAAAATAATACTAAAAATTGTAACTTGTATGTTGTAACTTGTAAGTGTTATTTAATTTTTTTTTTAAATCTGGAGCTTATAAAAACATGTCATGTTTTTTTTTTTTTTTATATGAATACCTCACAAGAGTCCCAACTGCTCCCAACCGTCTGGAGCCAGTGAGACTATGACATTACCAATTGGGGAATGTTGTGAGGCTGAAGGTATTGGGGAGGGGAAGGAGAAAGGAAGAGGAAGGTTGGGAATACCTGGCTATTCAGATCTGGTCACCAAACACGGCTAAAAGCCATTTCAAGCAACGTTTCAATTCTGAATGGTGGTCTTTCACCAGGGCGATACTGGGAGTATCTTCCACTCTGGAACGTGCGCAAATATACTACATATTATTTTTAAATGAATTAATTGTGAAACAACACAAATTAATTAAATAAAAATTACTTGCGCACGCCGGGATTTGAACCCGCGACCTTCGGATTCGTAGTCGAGAGCCTTACCCCTCGACCATGCAGGCCGTCATGTGGCAACAAAGTGCATAGACAACTACTATTGGCATTTAGAAATATATATAATACGTGACATTTTCCATACATTGAGATGGCAACATTAGTGCTCCTAGCGGCCTGCATTTGCAGAATTGTTTTTTTTCATGCATTTTAATAGATTTTCTGTGAAACATATTTTTGATAAATTATATATTAGGTAACCTGCATAATATGACTACTGCTTTTTTGCTCATAAATGAAAAAGTTTGTACTAACAACCATAATCCTCGCCACTCAATGGTCGCACTCGGTCTGGTGGTTTAGAAAGTCATACGCAGGTTACCTAATATTTATTTTATGAATTTTCGATTTCTATAATTGATTAAGAATATATTTAACAGAAAATCTATTAAAATTAAAATGTATTAAAAAAACCAATTCCGCCAACGCACGCGACTAGGGGCGGTAGTGTAGCATGTTGCTATCAAATGTCGGGAGCTGCGCGTTTTTAAACAGTATTTGCTATTATGCATTACAAGAAGCCGCTACCCGGCTTTTTGAGTTTCAACACCCTTTGTCATTTTTTTTTGTTCACACTGAATTTTACAGAGAAATCAATTACTTTTCTAAAAATATTTATGACACATATCTGTATGTAATATTACATGATGCCAGATATTACTGTTTGAGAGTTTTGCTGCTCCGCGTTTATTTCTGCTTTTAGTCAAAATGATGGGTTAAAAAGAATTTTTTTGATCGCATTAGGTGCCTAAAGGCCTATCGCTAATAGCCCAATTTAACCTCTCTCTCTTTCTCATAAACAATACATGTTGTAAAAAAGAGGTTATAACAGAGCTCAGCAGCAGGGCCATAACATGCCAAGATTACAGAAGCGTGATGCACCCAATATCGCCGTAACGCTTCACCGTGTTTGTTTGTTGCAGGCGCACAAGAAGATGCACAGCTCAGAGCGGCCATATGTGTGTGGCGTTTGCCAGAAGGGTTGCAAACGCGCCAAGGATCTGGAGATGCACATGCGCACGCACACGGGTGAGAAGCCACACGCCTGCAGCGCCTGCGGGAGGGCCTTTTCCTCTTCCAGTAAGCATTCGCTCAATGGCTGAGCATAATACTTTAATACCTAGTAGTCCAGTGTTACAGCACGGAAGATTATTTCGACACCCTAGTGAAAGTAGGAAAGAGTGAGTATTTGGGCCAATTGCAGTATTTTCCCTGTAACATTTAACCGGGAATTAATTTTGAATATACTGGCAATTTCTGTTTCCCCCACTCCCCGTTACCCGTTCCTTCCTGCATTTACGCAAGTCTTCATTGTAAATCGAACTCCTGCCGGTGCAACTATCAAAAACAAATCGATTTGTCCGTACGCAAGCTCTACCTAATTACAAATTAAGTGCCGCAGAAGAGAAAATAAAACATAGTGAAACCCATCCACACCAACGCCCGCAAACCGGAAGTCCCATTTATATCAATATGCAAAGGTTTTGCCAGTGATTAAACATTAAATTATTATTTAGTTTAAAAAGGTCACGAAACCTACCAACGGAGAAGCTGCAATCGGTCTATGGCTCAGCTCCCCGACAGTGAGCATGTTCTAAGTGGGAGGAAACATAAAAATCGGCGATTATCATTCATTAGAATGAGTCTTAAAAAATAACCCTCGCTCATACCATTGTAGCCACTGCTGGCCACAGACATAAATACCTAACAACTACTCACAATACACCAGCAGAAAACTGTCCCGGACACGTCTATCAAAAACAATGGCATTCGCAACTCTCACCTTGGATGGGCCACATCCCTTCATCTCGCTAATAAATGTTGGGCACACATTATGCATGTCTACCAGCTGGGAACCGGTGCTAAAGGGATCAATGATGTTAGTTTTTCCATTGAAATACCTGGAAAACAAACGGCATTCCCGCCCAATGTCTTAAGTTTAAATATTACAATCCTTTTTTTCTTTTAGATGGGGAAGTATGCCTAATCTACAGATTACTTGTTTTAGCGGAGTCAAGAGATTTTTTTCTTCATATCTGTGTAGAAATAAGATCCCTGAGCCACAAGTACGGTAAAATCATGTTTAACGAATCGAAAGAATTCAAAGAAAAAAGTTTAAGCACATAAATTATAAATTTAATTTACACAAATCCATTAAATTCCACAACTTCAATTCCTTTCAAACACGGCGTTTAATTGTTGATCAAGTCCTATTATTTAAAATTCTGGATAATGCCCTCAACTCACCTGAGCTCACCAATTTTATAAAATTCCACATACCGTCAATAGACGGCCTCCATGGTCGAGGGGTAAGGCTCTCGACTACGAATCCCAAGGTCGCCGGTTCAAATCCCAGCGTGCGAAAGTAAATTTTATTTAATAAATTTTTGTTGTGTCACAATTAATTCATTTAAAAATAATATATAGTATATTTGCGCACGTTCCAGAGTGGAAGATACTCTCAGTATCGCCCTGGTGAAAGACCACCATTCAGAATTGAAACGTTTGCTTGAAATGGCTTTTAGCCGTGTTTGGTGACCAGATCTGAATAGCCAGGTATTTCCCCACCCCCTCTTCCCCTTCTCCTTCCCTCCCCAATACCTTCAGCCTCACAACATTCCCCAATTGGGAATGCCATAGTCTCACTGGCTCCAGATGGTTGGGAACAGTTGGGACTTTTGTGCGGTATTCATATAAAAAATAAAAAAATCGTTAACAATAACCTTCAGAAATATCTGTACGAAGTAATGCGTATGATCACAAATGAATGTACTAATAAGTATTGTAATATGTATTGAGAACATCTTCTATCCCCCTTCCTTCCCGTTCCTACTCCTCTTCCTTAGTTTAATGTAAAATTAAACTACTGTCTCTAACCAATTTTACCATAAGAAACCTTTTTGGCTTAACTTATATACATGTATACATATTTATCTTTGTTAAAAAAGCTGTTTGTCTCTTATAAATAAATAACCGTATTAAAAATGTGGAGTTCCGGAAAGATTGTAAGCGTAATGGATAAGATTAAGAAAGGAATGCGTAGATGGTTTGGGTATGTAGAGCGGATGAACGAAGAAAAGAATGTAAAAAAAAATATATGATGCAGAACTGAATGGTAAAAGAAGTCGGGGACGCCCAAGGAATTATGTAGTAAATGAATAATGATGTTTCTAGGTAATCTAATAGCCCACCAGCGCACCCACACCGGAGAGAAACCCTACGTGTGTTCCGTCTGCCAGAAGTCCTTCTGCCAGTCCAACGAGCTCTCCAAACATAAAAAGATCCACGTCAAGGAAAAGCATGTCTGTGAAATATGCAACAAGGCCTTCACGGGATCCTCGGCGCTCATAGTTCACGTCATGAACCACAACGAGGAGAGATCTAATGTTTGCAGTATTTGTTATAAAAGTGAGCACAATATTCTTATTATCTATTAGTTTATAGCTAGACTTCAGGCAAAAGAAGGTGCGCAGACACACGTCTTTTGCCATACACAGAATGGTTATCATTTTTTAATAGTTCGCTAGTGTTGGTTGATGGCTTGCCACGCCGCACTCACCTCCCGCACTACGCTTCATTCCGGAATAGTCTTTTGTTTTTGGTTGAACTAGTTTCGAGTAGTATTGCTAATATAATGGTACATAAAGCATTTATAAAAATCCCAATGTCTGTAGTTAATTATTGGTTACAATCAAAGAGGGGTTCATTTTTATGGTTCGAAAAGAAATTCACTGCTCCCTATTACTGTATTATTGAAAGTGATGAAAGGAGACAAGAGGAGGAAGGTCGGTAAGTGCCTGGTTATTCAGATCCGGTCACTAAACACAGCTAATAGCATTTAACCTTTGGAATGCCGAGCGCTCGCCATCTAATACTTCCGTAGTGTGCCAAGGACAAATTTGTACGCGGGCCTGCCTGACTCTATTTTCGTAATAACTTACTTGTTTCCTTGCAAAATGATGTTTTTGCAAAATTGTACCGTCTTACCAGATAATGTGTTTATATATTTATAAAAATTGTATATATCTGTCATAAGTAGATTCCCCAGAATAGCTACTTATATTCAGACAAATGATTTTTTGACATTGCCGATCGGATACGCCGGTGTTCAATGTATCTGTATCTGTTGAACGCCAGCGTATCCGATCGGCTAATAGTTTGTCCGCTAATTTTGGCGTTCGTTTTGGTTATCCGATGGGCAATACCGGCACACTAAAAAGAAGCCCGGGACGTTACTAACAATATCTGTCTATATAATATGATTTTAAATCTTCACTGTGAACTAAGGACCCATGAGAGTTATTTAGAATGACAACTTCTATAATCATTTTGTGTTCTTTCAGGTTTCGAGTCTTCAGATCTTCTGGCAGTTCATTTAGAGAAGCATGAAATGGGGCAGCTGGATTTCTAATTAGATGCCGACTATTCCCCAGTATAACTGTTGAGCTATAACTTTGCGGCGAATATCTGCTCAAACATACGGTTCTCCGTTCACAGGTGCCTTGAGGTTGGTCAAATTATTAGCTGAATAAGATTGTTAATTCATTTTAAAGTCAGTGAAAATTCAATAATATCTTATTAAATTTATTCTCTTCTTCTCCATCTCTCATATCGAATAGAAGGGTTATGTAGCTTCAACAAGAAAATAGCCTTTCTGCAGATGTAAGAAAACTGTATAATAACTACAATGAAAACATGAGAATCAAATATTTGATAATTGAAGAAATCCTCCAGTAAAACAGACATAAATATTTTTGTTATACATTTGAAATGTATCATGTACTTCTTTCGAAGTTTTTATTTTTAGATAAATCTAATTTTAACTTACCTTTTTAGGTAATATTCCAATTATTATTATTTTTTTTAAATATATGTGTAGTTTCTTTGTTCAATCTCAAAAACTCAATAAGATGATACATACTTCATAATCTAAAATAAAATATGTAATTATTGTAAATACAAATTAGTTGCAAGTGAATTTAAATTTACCTCTTATTGTTGTTGTTTATTTTATAAGAACTGACAAATTGTTAAATGTGGTATTGAAAGATACTACATAACTACCAATGTATTCTAAATAAAATATTTTTCAAACTTAGTTACATCATTTATTCTATGATCCAATTTGATAAATGTATTAATTATGTATTTATGTAATAAGGAACACCAGTCCGTTTTTTGTATTATTATTATTACTGATGTTCTATCTTAAATACCTGTTTATTATTTTTTTTTTCAAAAGTTCGTTTTCATAGTTAAGCGCCCGTCCTTTGAGTTATTATTCAAAAAGTAAGTAAAAAAACATCAGGTTTTTTTTCATTAGATTTCGCAATAACAATACATGTGACTAGTGACGTAACTTGTATGAGAGAGATGAAAATACCTGAACACATCCATTAGCTTCGGCTGACCTCAAAATACTAAACGAGATGACGCAGGAACAAACTTGACGTATACGAATGGTTTATGGGTTTCAGGTATAGCTGTTTTTGTACCTGAACGTATGGGATACGGCTTGATGCGTTCGGGCTATAATATAGCAACCGTGTCACGTACGTTCGTATGGGTAGGGCAGTTAAAATAATTCATAGTTTCAATTTTTCAAAGCTCACCAATACGCACAAAATCTATGATTTGTTGCGTGTGACGTCACACGAGTAGTCAGAATTAACGGTTTGATAAGATGGTAGTGGATTTTAGATGTATTCGAGGCATTTAACTGTTAGCATTTATTTCATTAATGTGAAAAAATGCAGTAAAGTCATATGCATGGTACCTGATATTTATTTTATAAATTTTCTATATCTATAATTTATTAAAAATATATTTCCCGGAAAATTTATTAAGATTTAAGAAAAAAATTACCGTTTTCTGAGCAGCTTCCAAAAAAAGCCACCAGAGAAGGCGAATGATTAGAGCTGGGTCCATTCGACTTAATTTATGATTATAAAATTGAAAGGTTTCCTCATATAGGCATTATTCAGGAAAAAAAAAACTCGGGCTGCTCTTATGAGCCGCTGCTTACGCTCGTGACGTAGGTTGGAACCCTGAAACTAATGATCACTATTGACAGTCGGTATAATAAATGAATAATCATCTCATCTGATAATTTATTACAAGTACAATGCATATTGCACACATAACGTTAGTCCATTGCTTATCTGCTAAAGGCACGTTCCAGAGTGGTAGATACTCTCAGTATCGCCGTGATGAAAGACCACCATTCATAATCGGCACGTTGTTTGAAATGGCTTTCAGCCGTGCGTAGTGACCAAATCTGAATAGCCAGGTACTTTCTCACCTTCCACTTTTCCATCTCTCCCCCCCCCCTCCCACTTCCCTTATGTGAATACCGCATAAGAATCTCTACTGCTCTTTGCTAACCGGAGCCAGTGAGACTATGACATGCCCAATTGGGGTATGTTGAGGCTAAAGGTTATAGGGAGGGGAAGGAGATGGGTAGAGAATGGTGGGGAAGTATCTGGCTATTCATATCTGTTCACCAAATACGGCTAAAGTCATTTCAAGCAACGTTTCGATTTTGAATGGTGGTCTTTCGCCAAGACGATACTGAGAATATCTACCACTCTGTGTAACTCTTGGTATGTATAAAATTATTCTCAACACTTTATTTGCCATAATAGTTTGCTAAATGAGACTTGCAATCTGAAAAATTGATAACATTGCCAGGCACCAAATATCCTGATATTCGTCAATGTGTAAGGCACTAATAACCTCGATTCTTTGTCATCAATGTTGGTAACACTGCAAATATTCACTGCAATAATAAATAATTATTAGTGATTAGTATAATTACTAACGTATTATAAATAAATCATTATCAAATGCATTTAGAGTAACTTGACGCCCTTTGCACTGCAGTGAATTTAATTCTCCCGGCGGGAAGAGGGCCCCTAGTTACATCACGACATTCTAACCAATCACCACTCTACACCCTGAGTGAACCTTATAATGTAAGAACCTTGGATCTGCCCGGGTTCGTCGTTCCGCTGAATCTGGTGGAATGACAGGTGTCATCATTCCGCTGTTTCTGTTGTGTCTCTGATTCCCTAAGGAAAAACAGTACATTTTGCGCCTTTGAATATGGTCGTTATTCGTTTCTGACTCTGACTGCTCTGTTTCTGATTCCAGGAGCGAAAATCATTCATATTACACCATTGAATAGGGTCACTTTTCGTTTCTGACTCCAATCCAAAACCTTAGTCGTTCCTTGAGTGTGAGTCCGGATTAGCGAACTCGGAGTAAGTCCACCGCCTTCAGAATCAGTCCGGCCAGAACGACTCTCCTCTATCGTATTCTATACTTATTTGAGAATTACCGTGTGATGACGCTAAATTAATTTTGACATTAACCTAAAAATTCAGTAACTTTAAAATGCAAATACCGTATTTTTGGTTTAAGGACTCAACTTCTTATAAAAAAAATATTGCTTTATCATCCATTGTATACTGTTACCTACAAAATGTGGGCACATGTCCTATGAAACTGGAGCATTTCGGTACTTGTGTGACTTCAGAAACAATGGTACCAACATAACAATGTTCTTATGAGATGGTTTTTAATTCACTTTTAAATAATAATTTGTAAATTCTACATATATTTATATATAATAAAAGTTATATATTCAGAATCGGCGTTTGCTGATCTATATGAATATATTGTGTTAGAGCCATTATATTTTTCACTGGAGTTCCTTATTTCAATCAGTATGGTAAGCGTTGTGGCATAGGAAGGGAGCACAGGGGGCCCGCACAAATACTGCAATATCAATAACTGGCACACAACGACACCTTGGATCCCAGATATTTTTCAGGTGAAGTCCAGCATGTAGAAGCATTAGGAAGATAAAGGCCGGATTACTTTTCCTGAAACTTGGCAGCGGTTCGTGTCCAGTGGTCAAGGAAAAGCAGAAGTCAGGTAAAATATATATGGAACGAGAGAGCAAGGTCAAAGGCGGTAGATGCGGTCGTCGAGCCAAATGTTGTCTATGCTCTCACGTAAGAGGTGATGGCCGGATGGAGGGAATGAATGACAAGACGCATGAAAAACTTGTTATACTATGTTTTATTATAAAGACAAAAGTGTAATACAAGTGTACATCACATTCATAAGTCATTCTCCAAAACTAAACACGTCCGCACAATACACTTTATTCAGAGTCCGTTTATAGATTTAGTTTGCAGAAAGAGTAATATTATAGGTATAATTTTGCAACGCGATGTTCACCAAATTGTTCACAATATAGTTGTTTTTATTAAAGGCTTCATTTATATAACAAAAACATACTAAATCATATTACTTTTTTGATAAATCTTATATACGCATACAATATGGAAACATGGGAATACATCCGGAGTGGTGGATCAACAATACTATATACAAATGGAGAATCTTCAATTCAACGTCCGCTCATTACTCCTACTCCACATGGGCAAAAAAAACTGCTGTGTTTAGTTTTACAGGTGTCTCAAACTTATAGCTCTACCTCTTAATTTGTCACATGGTATTATTATATGAAGCTGAAAACACTTACGGAGATCATTATAAAACAACTAAAACATTTGGGTAATGTAACAAATTTATTTAGAAGTTATAAAATATTAAGCAACCCAACATTACATGTATTATTATGGAACAGTAAATTTGTAATATAAATCCCAAGCATTCAAAATTCTGTCACAAATTGTAGACGAGATTTCTCACATCAAGATTGTTTGTTATAAAATGACACAAATTCAATAACACTCACTTTGATACAGGGTTAATAATTATAGAAAACCTGCAAATCCCCATTTAAAAAATATAATTTACATAGATAAATGCATTATTCTGTTAACATTCCAAACAGAATGACAGAAAAATATTTAGGATTTATTGAACAACCATTTTCACATAAGATATCAGCAAGTATTATTTAAAAAAAAAAAAAAACATGACTCGATTTTTATATTAAAAAAAGTGGCATGGTTTCCAATTTGTCAATCATAAGATGCACTTTTAATTTTCATCGCATTCTATTTTAATGATTTGCCTAGCCTTTAATAATGCGATAAATTAACGCGAGAAACATTATTTGTGTCATTTAGATTTCAAAATCAGCCAAATCCAAAATGGATGAACTGGAGAAAAATTGTTTTTTTGTTTGTTTTGTATTTGAAAAAATGAATACATGGATTTGGCTCATTTTGACAAAGATTAACAAGCTTTAATGTTACATGAAAGAAATTAGGTGGATTTTGAAAATGCAGAAATGTTAGAAAGCAGTTTGTAGTTCTATAGCAATTGACATAAAAAGCAAAATGACTAAAAAGTGGATTTGGCCGACTTTGAAATCTAACGACACATTTCTGTTAAATAATAAAAGAACAATTCAAAAATCAGAAATTGTGTATGAATGTTAATATTCCAGTAAATGAATAGATTAATTATTTATTATTATTAAAGGAATCCTATTTTTCACCAACGCGCCGAAACTCTAAGTTAATTTATCAAATTCATCAGTCTATTTGTAGCATTACCCAACTTACCATATTGGTCTGAACAAATAATTAATTCTTATACGAAGCCACATCAAATTTCACCAAACTCTTAAATATATTTCCATCTAACTCAGTTAACCCAATCAGGCATTTGAATGTTCAAACATCGGATTGCAAGGCCAAAGCGTACAGTCGAAATAACCTTTTATTTGGCATTTTATTCAATTTTCTACAGAACAACCTCCGGTGGTGCAATTTGGCTGCCTACACACCCCCCGCTCAAGAGGAACACAAATCTAGTGGAACGAGTTATACATATATTATATATTAAACTAGAACCAACGTGAAATGAGGCCGTTCTCTCCAGAACCGAAGTTTAGTTAAGCAGGAAACACCCAAGCCACATTTCAGTTTATTCATTGTTTGGATATTTTCTGCTGAACTGTGTCCAATTGACTGTTAAAAGGGTTAAGTTCAAGTATCATTAAAATACGTTTATCAAGTATATTCAGACCAGTATGGTGACATTGATAAAAATAGATAATATACGGGATTTGAATGCAAAGAAGTTACAACTAAGGGGCGTATTCTAAACAACTTAAATATATTTAAATGAATAATGAAGGTTTGTTTGCTTGTTTGCTTGTCTGTCTGTCGGGCATGAAAATGCACAATTCAATGAGATTCAGATGAAGAGGCTGGAGAGGTCTGCCAGAACTGATACAGGCACGGGGCGATCCACTCTGCAATCCAACCAAGTTCACCATTATTTACATGAAGACTCTTCCATCCAACAACACAAAGTATCAATATCAAATCACATCAACAGTATGAACACACTTAAACCCTTTGGACGCGTAAATGTACTAAAGTTAATACACCGCAGTCTGTAAATAACTTTAGCTTTAAACCAATAAATTAACTGAAGTCGACGAATGATTAAAACATCCCCGCGATTTATAAAATAAAGACATTATAAATGTAAGTACCTCACAGAATAGAGAATTTTAATCATTTTCTAACTAAATCAGTTTTACCAGTAATAAATAATTTTAAACACCGTCCAAATTAGAATTGGAAGAGAGTAAATAAAATCATATAAGTAAGTCGTCGCAATGTGGATTAACCGCAGTTTGTAAATGGCCTTGAACGCCGAAACAGCTGTCACAATAATAAAAACACTTGCAGAACTTAATAATAACATTAAAATTTGAATTACGTTATATTAAAAATAAAAAAATTATTGGAATTCTACGAACTAAACACAAAAACAATTGAAGTTGGTACAAAACTTAAATGCTTGATTTCTCAAAACATCTTAGAGTCTTTTGTCAATGTACCCACAATATATTACCTATCGATTATCTCAAATGATTTGTGATACAGAGGACAAGTGGTACAAATATGCAATGATTGTTAAAATCTTCCCTCTTTTACCTCCAGCATGAAATGACTCTCGCTTCCTCTAAAACTACCATTTATATAGAGCACTTCGTTGGCTTGTTGCCAAGTCACTAACTTTGAAGCTATAATATTTTCGTAATCTAACCCGTAGGCTGCCATAAGCTATCATAGGCAATATAAAATTTCGAGCCAAACTGCCACGGGTTTGCTGTCCTTTAGACGCTTTGAAATTCTCATTATGGATGATGCAAAACTCCAATGTTTATTCAGTGATAATTTTTCTTTAGATCAATCATTTACCGAGATTTTATCTGTAGTTATTAAAAGTGATTAGACGGATAGGGGTATTTGAGATAAATAAAACCAGAACATGACGCACTAAATCTGAGATAAACCCGACAGATGAATAACATTGGCATGTTCCATGACGTTCGATACGTGTTATTTAGTTTTCCGTGTGAGATGGATTCTCACATACGCATTTTAAAAGTGAGCGATTAGGTCCCAGGATATTTTTACTACTCACCTTATTTTTTTTTAATGTTTTGTAGAAAGTGTGAACAAATGTGTATGTATGTAATATTTCTAGAATTGTAAAATCACAGAGTAATGTGTCTTCTTCTAAAATTGTGATTTGCTGGTATCACCGATGGCACTGGTGACAGATCATTGACGATTTTATTATTGAATAACATTAGGATACTCAAATGTGGGCCATTTCTATTTGAGTGAGGCAAATTCATTTTTTGTCCAAATAATAAGCAACTGAGGGTTTAATTATTGGTATTGTGTTTAATTTGCAGACATTAAAAAATTTGTAGAATTAAAAAAAATGTGGGTTTTAAAAAACTTCAATGCCTCAAATAGGGGGTGCGGCTACCTAAGTGGCCCCTGGAGCTCCTGCCAGAGCGGTAAAGTGATCAAGAATTAATAAAGTTTATCTGACCTAATGCTTTGTTACTTTTTATATGTTCAGATTACGTGAATAGTATATGAAGAATTATTGATTGATATATTCGTACCTCTCGAAGTGGAATTAAATGAAAAGTGTATTTTTGTTGGTTAAGTTTGAGGTCTTTAGAAAATGGTTAAAGAGACATGGAGCAATAAAAAGGGAGCGTGTATTGAGAAGTAAAATAAACGCTAATGTTTAAAAATATATTTATTATAAGATTTTTAAAATACGTAGAAGCAAATCAATAAATAACATAAGTCCCGCACAATATAATCTGGAAATATGGTAATCCTATATTTATAATGCTCCATTAATGTAATAGGCAATATTGGATTTGCTACCTCAAACAAAAGATCCGCAGCAGAGCTATTGAGCCAAACAGTCCAACCAACCCTATTCCTATTGCACTTGGCAGACAATGCTCTTAGATTCCTTTATAATAACTATTATTAAATTTTCTTTGCTAAAACCAAATTATAAATTGTCAGCGGAATTCACGCACCGAGCTCCGAACTTTCTGCAACGTTCCTTGGAGGCTTTACGGGAAGCATGCCAATCAATTCATCGACATTTCAATCAAATAAACTATGTATAGCGGAATTCTATTTGTTAAATAACACATTATTTTTTAAATGTGGAACCAGTCTCCATATTTCTGAATAAACCTTCACATAAGCGCGTAAAGAGTAATTACTTGAGTTAAAAGGTGATTTGAGAGTCATTAGAGATTAAAAACCAATTTTTATTAAAATTCCCATGATTATACACAAACATGAGAGTTATTTAGGTGGCATTAACTCGCTCTTCTCACTTTCATGCATTTTAACATTAACGGGAATATTCATAAACAATATTTAGAAATGGAATTTCGAAAAAAAACTACTTATCTTTTTTTGCTGGGACAATCTGCGTATTTATTGTCAGATTTTAAATATGTAACTTCAATTTGAAACGGCAATAAGTTGCGATTCGCGCGTTGCAAACGGCGGCCGCTAGTAATAGATAGCTCGCTTGCTTGCTGTAATCCAATATAAGAATGTCCCGTGTACCTATGCGACATATGTGTAGAGCTTGCGGTCATCGGGAGTGCGGGCGAGGTACTCGCGCTCGATGAGCCCCTCGATGCGCTTCTTGATGATGACGGGGGACGGCAGGAAGCGGCTCTTCAGCTGCTCCGTTACTTCTGCTACTAAAACGTTGTGCTGAAAACAATCAATTAGTCAATTATAAATGCACATAATAAATCCTTGTGCTAATAGCAGTCAGCAATGTTTTACACAAACTTTTAGACCGTTCATTTACTTGAATGAAATGATACTTTTCCAAGATTTTAGGATATTAACAGATTGACTAATTTTGTTCAAACATTTCCAAAGATGTGTACTCATTGTCTAAAATATTTTCCCTGTATTTTAGCTATATATTCTCTTTGTGTGTACCTGCATTGTCTCAAAGATTCATTTATTATCTCCGTACTTTGTTAAAAAAAAAACTGCCAAAAACAAATAAAATATGACAATGATTATGTATTTCATTAGCAATGTTGACAGTTACTAGCTTATCTAAGTCCTAATGAAACATGAGATACATTGTAAAAGTAATGTTAATAATGATGAATGGTACTCACAGTCATCTTCTTGCGCGCCTTCATGATGCGCACAATGGCCGCCTCGATCTCGTGCTTACGGTCCTCGTCCACCTTGCTGCGAGTCTCGCGGCGCTCGGGCTCCGACTCTCCCTTGGCCGCCACTGTTTGGATCTTTACCCTATTTCATAACAACATTACATTAATTTTGTACATACTAATATTGTCATGAAATTGGGAGATTTTCAGGTAGATCACTGAAGGGAAAACGGGTAGAAAAACAAGGGTTACAGAAAAGGACTTTCTCTTTTCGTATTCCGCTCAAAGTCCTTAAGTTCACAACACACACCTTGTATATTGTGTGGAACACGGAGGATGTAAATAAATGAAAGGAACATTTCAGTATCCTACTGAAAATTATTTGTCAAGGGGTATCAACGAACTGAAATCGTTCCTTAGTTTTTCTTTGTTCATGCCTAAATGATTGTAGATGCTTGTTACCTATGCAGTTTGGAGGTGAAAGCGTCATTGACGTAAAAAACGTGCGCTGGTTCAATCTCCTTCGTCTTGGGATGCTTTAGCAGGACTCGCTGGGCCGGCTTGCCCAAGGCTAGTGACTGCAGCGCTCGCACCAGCTCTTTCTCAGGGATGTCGGTCTCGCTCTGGATCTCCTGTAACCGTCATCACGGAAATCATGTACAGGTGTTTCAATATATGAACCGTGAGTAATTTCAGTTTCATTATTTAATTTATGTAACTAAGCACATTTCCACCAGTAACAAAATTGAATTTTGATTTCAAAGTACTATGTACATATTTGAAGATATTTCAGACCCAATAACGTATGTTGTTTAATATCATTATTTTATTAATTATGTCTGGGAAGTTGGGACTGAACATACATTATTTTTACTCTTAAAATTTGTGATACTGACCTCGTAAGTTAACCTATCCCTGTTGTTGAACAGCAACAGCACGCACATCTGGAAGGTGGACACCTGGATGATGTGCTTCCTCTGAGCGGGGACCCCCGAGACGGCCGCCGCCCCGACGGGGACCACGGCTAGGGGCACAGGGGTGGGAGCACTGGCCCCCACGCCGCTGGTGCTGGAGGGCAGCGCAGACAGAGGGGCCAAAGCGGCCAGGGGGACCAAGGGGGCCGGACCCGCCACGACCACCAGAGCAGCGGGAGCCACGGGTCCCCGGAACACGGCGTTCAGGTCTGCATTACCCAGCTGCGGTTGAAGGGAGAGCTGCCGGCCCGAGTGCTTGCCGAGGTAGAATCTGACGAAACAAATAATTAACATAATTCTTAAAGGTATTGCCCATTTTATTTTGTATAATAATTAAAACATGTTGCAAAATAATTAAATATCTACAAAGTGTATTTTTTTTTATACAATTCGGAAACGATACTTTTCCACGATTTTAGGATATTAACAGATTGACTAATTTTGTTCAAACATTTCCAAAGATGTGTACTCATTGTCTAAAATATTTTCCCTGTATTTTAGCTATATATTCTCTTTGTGTGTACCTGCATTGTCTCAAAGATTCATTTATTATCTCCGTACTTTGTTAAAAAAAATAATTAAATATCTACAAAGTGTAATTTTTTTTATACAATTCGGAAACGATACTTTTCCACGATTTTAGGATATTAACAGATTGACTAATTTTGTTCAAACATTTCCAAAGATGTGTACTCATTGTCTAAAATATTTTCCCTGTATTTTAGCTATATATTCTCTTTGTGTGTACCTGCATTGTCTCAAAGATTCATTTATTATCTCCGTACTTTGTTAAAAAAAATAATTAAATATCTACAAAGTGTAATTTTTTTTATACAATTCGGAAACGATACTTTTCCACGATTTTAGGATATTAACAGATTGACTAATTTTGTTCAAACATTTCCAAAGATGTGTACTCATTGTCTAAAATATTTTCCCTGTATTTTAGCTATATATTCTCTTTGTGTGTACCTGCATTGTCTCAAAGATTCATTTATTATCTCCGTACTTTGTTAAAAAAATAATTAAATATCAACAAAGTGTAATTTTTTTTATACAATTCGGAAAAGTTGTGGAAATCTTAAATAAAAGTTACTTTGTAAGAATGAGGAAAAGATCACTCTGAAGATTATAAAATATGCTATGACGTCTTATTAAAATGTTGGGTGAAAACATTGATTATTGAAGTATGTAAAGGAACTGGATGAGGTCAGCAGCGCCAGGTCTCTCCAAGAGTTGTAGCGCCGATGATGATGATGAGGTATTAATTTACCTGCGGAAGGCATCAAAAGCATTTCTGGGTGCCGAGGGGATGGTGCAGTTAGGGGTGGCGGATTGTGTAGGCCAGAATCCTGTGGTCAGCACGCGCACCGACAGGTCTACGCCATGGAGGTTTGTCTGCAAACAAGCACACACACATGATCAATCACATGACTCCATCACACTTCACACTTCCATCCGGTACTTCAATTGACCGGAATTATTTATGTATTATTATTGATGCAAATACAGCACAACTCAGTTAAGAGAATAATAATTAAAGAAAGAGCCTTTGAGCTGATCTTTTTTTTTTTAATTATTGTAAATAAGTTTCATAGTAGGTACGTATCGATATTATTACTTGACCACTCACCCCCGATGTGGCGACCAATTCCTTAAACTCTTCCATGATGGTGTTGGAAACTGTCATATCCTTAAACATTCCTTCCAACTTCGATGTGAATTGACAGCCACACTCAGTCTGGAAAGAAAACAAACTAAATAAATAACATTATTAAATTTGATTTACTTTAAATTAAAACAGAAAAACTCCAGTCATTGGAGGAATATGTACAATTTTATCTTGACAATCTTCAGAGACCTCAACATAGGTGACAGCCAATTCTTTACCATTGCACAATGAAGTTACTTTGTATTTTACATACTGTGGTAGCAAGGTGCATTATTATATACAAGGTGTTTTATTTCAGACTGACGTATCTCCCGTCCATAGAAAGGCTATATTCATGGCACCCAACTGCAGTTCCTGCCTTGCGTACCATATGAATGAATTAATGTATGTGCGTGTGTGTTACCTTTAACTTGGAGATCATGTTCTTTTCACTGTCATCGGAGACAGACTTATTGAGGAGAAGCCTCTTGGCGAGATGCTGCTTGTAATACCTCTCAAACACATCCTTCTCTTGCAAGAAACGGAACAGCACCATAGTCTTGTCCAGCACGGCTTCAATCTCTTGCTCACTCATCTACAACAAACACAACACAAAGGGAGTTTATTATTCTTATTCAATAGAGATAGAATTTAAGTCCGATAGTATTTAGTTGGAAAAAAAGAACTCACCCCTTTGACTCCCTTCTTTAACTTGTCGTCGATGAACAGTGACAAATATTCTGGCGACTTCTGGTTGAGATTAAGGAAATATTCAAAGTCTGACGCTATCATGTGTTTGAAGATCTTGTCATTGTTAAAGGAATTGTGGAGGAAGTGGTCAAATCTGTCTTTCAAGTCCAGTAAATTCTGCAAACAACAACAAAAGCATTTTTGCAGAAAGGAACTACACAATATCTTTAATTCTTTTTACGATATCGGACCCTACAGTAGTTAAATGAATTCATGTTCAAACAATGAAACTCAACATAGTAAAGATATAATGACGTGAAGTTCATACAATCGGGCTTCTGACTTGGCAGTTTAAACAAATAACAACTTTTACAAAATCAAACTATATTATGAGAATATTTTACATCTGAAATGTTGGATAATATCAAACAAATGGTACAAGATTTAGGTATGTCTAAGAACAAGAATGTTTGGCTGTTTTCTTTGACGTTGAACATTATAATGATCAATAAGCTTAAATAAGATAGATCAAGGAAAAAATTAATTTGATGAGATGTAATATTTTTGGTACACCTCGTTATTCTCCTCTGCCTTTCAAGTAGAATTGGTCTATTTTTTAAAAAAAACTGATTTTTGGCTAATTAATTTAGTATTTTCTGCACCCATAAATTGTGTCCGGTCCTTCTGGTTTATAAAAAATGGTCCTAACTAAAATAATTTTACAATTGGTTCCTGCAACATATTTTTTTGAAGAAACTGCTTTTCCATGGCCATTTAGAAAAGAGTTATTTGTAGAGGACAGTCCGGCAGTACTGACTGGCCAGTAGTGTCTGTCACAGCGGTGCAATCACACCACTTTGAAGACGAGTACCCAAACAATTGACAAAGAGTGGTTCCAGGGTGCATTGACAAATCAGTGCTATTGATTGAAGTTCTCAGTGGTTACCTGTACATAGGTGATGGCGTTAATGGCCTCCTGGTGGTCCTGCACGAGGGCGCGGCCGCGCTCGCGCAAGTGAGCGCTAACGGCCTCACTGACGGCGCGCAGCCCACCCGCCACGCGACCCAGCAGCCGGTACATGCAGCACAACTCCGCCGTCTTGGTGTTGCGCAGCATGTGCACCACACCACTGTTCTCCATCTGAACAATACATTGGCAAATCTTATCAAATCAGCAAACATTCCCAAATTACAAATTAATAGCCTGACACTATTTCAATTCCTCCTACTACCATCATTATAAGCAGAAAAAGTTGATGGCTCGGTCACTAAACCTAGGAGAACTAAAACTCAGGGCAAAACAAATACATATACGGTAGAACCCCATTAATACGAAATCCAGACCTCTAAACTCAAATTTCGAATTAATGAATTCCACGAAATTCGAAATAATTTTTTTTTTATTTTCCCCGAAAAGTCGACTTCCGCAGAAGCACCTTCAAATTCAGTTAGGTATTCGAAGTAAATTCGTAATATTCCCTTGTAAATCCAATTCGTAGCCGGCCTTCAAATTCAGATACTCAAAGTAAATTCGTTGGTATATTCACAAAATTATGATATATTTTCGCACAAAATTAAATTTTTCAAATTACACAGACAAATTTTCGTGTGCGGACCAAGATAAATTTCGAATTACAAAAAACTGACTCCAGCAAAAATTAATATTGCGATTTTTGAAATGATTGGGGTCCAAATGAACCCTGGTTAATTCCTACCCCTTCTACTATATTCCTCTTTATCCTCAATCCAAAGCAAATTTGGTTAAATTTAGCTTTCGATAATCTCGTTTCACTTATTTTTAGATATGCCCTTACCTCAACAATAGTCTTCATATGATGCTTGATCAGCTCTTGCTCCAACACGGCAACAACCCTTGGTTCTGTCGTGTCGTCGAGGTAGTGCCTCGCGCGCTCTCCCTCTTCCGCAATGCGCGCCTCCACGCGTGCAATGTACACTGCTGCACTGTTCTCCGCCAGGAACTTCTGAGACTCCATCTGTGAACCACAAATAAAACATCATATGAGATTGAGGAATCCAAATGTAAGCAACATAGAAAATTGAATTATCATCACCAACACTGGAACTCTTGGAGAGTCCTGGCCCCCTCTCCATTCCTGATGGTCTTCTTCCAGTTAGGGAAAGGGGAAGATTGGGAAGTAACAATGCTCACCCTGTAGAACTCGGCAGACTGGCAGAGGAAAGGCTTCTCGAAGTCCTCCTCGTAGACCTGACGCGAGTTGATACCCAGCACCAGTAGCATCTGGCAGGCGGCGCGCACGGCTAGGCGGTCCGCCACCTCGCCGCGCCGTTCGCGCGCCACCTGCTCTAGCAGCGTCTGCCGCAGGTGATCGCGGATGCAGCCATAGCGTACAACCTGAAACAGATATTCACTACATGAAACCACCAAATCAGTGTACGACAAAGAGTATAAAACTAAACTGCCAGAATATTTTATTTTTACTGTAGAGTAAAACATTATCAGTTGTTTGGCGATCCAGTTATAATAAACCACATTCTTTTTTGAGAAACTAAAACTACCTATGGTGGTTTTCAGGTTTTTCTTTGTTTTCCTGGGTGGCGATTTTTTTCCTAAATCCTCAGATTCCGCAGTCCTCCGACCCCTGCACTTAGTTATCACATTTAAAATATATATTTTAACCATTAATATTTTGTATATTTCGATTTACGACCACTAGAGATCATCCAGTGAAACAGAATAAAAGTAATTCTATCTCTGTATCCTGACATAGTTCCCATGCTTCAAGTCGGGTGAGATACAAACAAGCTTTTTAATTTAAAAAATAAAACAATAACTTTGTTTACATCACTTTTATTTATACTTTTGCCGACCGGGTTTCGCTACTACCGCAGCTTCTTCAGGGCAGTATACAACTAGCGAAACCCGGTCGGCAAAAGTATAAAATAAGAGTGATGTAAACAAAGTTATTGTTTTATTTTTTAAATTATAATGTCACATCACCAAGTTACCGTTTCATGTGAAAATATGTATAAGCTTTTTAAGGTTAGTAATTTGGCAGAATTCTACAAAGGAATAATTGATTTGCATGAATGTGTACGTGGGCACCTGTAATACTACTTCCCTTATATTGAAATGTAGCAGTTTACTGGCGTTAGTAACGCTTGTCAAAAAGCAGTGATATTAAAGCGAAGTATCCACATAGATATTTTGTTTGGGCTTATATTTAAAACTTTTATTAATAAGCTTGCATTGTATATTCAATTTTTTCATGTTTTGAGTACATACTTTAGGCAGTTTTATTGCATATCGTGCATGTTTTGACTAACTTTTGTGCATTTAATCTGATGTCTAGTGATAGCTACTGTGCATATAAATTAAGTTTGACATTAATTTATTCATTGTGTTTGACAGTTTCACCCTAACAATTATACCACCGTAGATTTGTTCTGTGAATATATGGGCACTGCCATTCTGAGCATTGATTGTGTCTGGAACTTACAAAAATGGCTTTAGAGATGTCAAGAACATTGATGAATCAATAATTAAAAATCTATGCCCACGGGAATTATAAATATTTGGATGCCCCTAATTGACTACCGAACAAATGGCAAACAATTTACAATTATTTGTTGGATTCTGTCTTCCAATTTTGGATAGCCGACCTACTACTACTAAAATCGATACATCATCTTCTTCTTCCCTTTGTCCTACTCGGGCCGGGAATGTGCTACTTCTGAAGTTGCTTTCCCTAACTTTGTCTGGGTGGCCAACTGGACGTCTTTATATAAATAACCATGTGAAAATACAAAATACGGTGTAAGTAAATGTTTACAGAATACACTTTAAAATACAAAATTAAATACTAATTATTATATTTTGTAAATTATGTATGGTACATGATCTTTTAGTATTTTTTCTTAGTCCTCCTAAATAGGGGGTCCTCTGTCCTGAGGCAGACTACAGTTATTTACTTTGATGTCATCTAATTAGGCGAGTCTTCTGTCGTTTTTAGTACTGTTTTTAAGGTTGTTTCATTTACCTCTGTTAGAATTGCCGCCAGTATTTTGAACAGGAAGCCCTGAGGAAAATCATTTTCCTCAGGGCCTATGTCATCTTTGGGGATGCTTTGGGGGGGGGGGATATAACAAAAATACTGTATTTTTGCTACCTGATCTCTGAAAATGATGAGTCCGAGGTTATACACATTATCCACTTCGTTCTGCTGCACATAGACCCGGTCCATGTACATGAGGATGTCCCGAATCATGACCATGCTGGTCTGGTGGTCTGTCCACGCCGCGTTCAGGGTCTGCAGGAAGTTGTTGTGGAGAGAGCGTAGGACATCTTCTCGGACCTGATGTAAAAAAAAACACCATTCAAAATATCTATCTATTGATTGAATTAAAAAAAAATAACATTTATTGAATTGAAGATACATAATTCATAGATCATATGATGAAATCCTGTGTCCTTCTGAATTCAGAAAATAATTATTTTAATCAGTTTTCCTTATTGCTTTGCCGTCTTACTTATAATGAATCCTTGTTGCGCCTTTATAGCGATGGTATAGCTATGCAAGCAATCAGGCCCTGCAGCGCTCGTTTTAAAACTGATACTCATAATAATATTTATACCGAGAATAGCTTTACCAATGGTTTATGGGTTATGATTTTTTTAGTCGGGTATCCCTCTGCCCCAAACCTTAAAAACACGATCAATTTCACAGATGGCGTTGTGTTGCTAACTTCACGTTTCTTCAGATGTCCATAATATGATTATTTTAAAAAAATTGACCGCGCTGGTGTGCACATTGCAGAACAGTGAAAATAATGTTATGATGTTTTTATTACATAAAGAGCATTACTCAGTATTGAGGTTTGACTTTACAAACTTGGACATTATTATTTAAGGAGTAATACCCATCCACCAATAATTTATATATTGATGGTAATAAATACACCTCTACCTATTGATTCACAAATTCGTTTGTGGATTCGTAGCATGATATGTCGATTTACTTCACAGGTAACTATGTAAACAGTACTTTATGGCACAAAAAATTCATTCATATTTTTCTACCCCGTCTAACGACATTTGTAATGTCATTGAGCCCATCTGTTTCTATGTCCATCCAAATTCCGGCCTTACTAAATCGATAATGCGTCTCATATTTGCTTTGGTAAATCGATATTTCGAATTAAAATCTCTCTCCATTAGTGCTGCAAATGAATATTACCACGTCTTTTTTATTTTTCTTGCGCAAAGAGAATGAACAGATCGATATTTGTGAACCCTCACGGTAAAACTACAACAAAATCTACTATTTCGATGCTATACTAGGGGGCCAGTCGGTAAATATCTAACAGCTACTTTACCCCCGTATACGGCGGTATACGAATGCAGTGCAATTATGAGTAATGTTTTCACTATTCCGACCTTATGCGCCTATATAATATTTATGCTGCGATTATGAGTAAGACGGTTGGAATCTAATTGAGCCAACATTGTTAAAATGAACTGCTGTGTAATTTGAGATATGTAATGAATATTGAAGTTTTAAAAATTGATCAAACGCTTTCAATCTAGTCATTATTAATATGTATCACTTTTAGCTGAGTTCTTTTTATGGTTTTACAGCGACAATATTTGGACAGTTTATTTGACTATCAACAGAGAAATAAGATAGCCATCGTACCTTGCATTCGAGATGGTGCGTGACCACCTCCTTGAGGCCCGTGTAGAGCCGCTCCCCGTGTTTGTGCAGCACCATGGTGTAGGCATTGCGGTACAACTCCTCGAACGACAGCCCCGAGTTATTCTTCTTCTGGATCTCTTGAATCGCATTCTTAAGGAGAGACCATATGCTTTCCACATACTTCTCATCCATAGTCATCTGGAAATACATATGTTCAACAAAAATATAAGTAAAGGCGTTCCACTGATAGGTCTGTTGTAAAGTCACCGTCTTTCTCATTAACGACGCATGTAATAGAAAGAGAGACTGCAACGGAGCTGTCAGCGGCAGGACCGTATCCCTTTTTCATGTGATCACCACACACAAGCGTCAACTGTCTGGTGTTAGTCAAACTATGGCACCTGCAATATTACAGATATGGAGAGGAGAACCAGAAAGAATGGAGAAATTTTGGTACAACATATCAGATACTTTTCAAGAAGTTCACAAATATGTAGCCATGCTATGAGATAGCCTCTCGACATAATATGATTTTTTTTATTTCAAAATTACATATTTTTATATAACACTTTATTTGAGTTGAAAGCCAACACAAACTGTTGTTATATTGCTTTGACAGACACAGCTTTATCAAAAACTAGTTGGTTTTAAGGCCAGCCACAAAATACCAAAAACGCTGCGCCGGTATCAATCACAACAAAATACACCTAATTACAGTTTGGGTCCAGGTAAACCTATAGTGTGAAAGCTTGCATGGCAACGATAATTCGGTGTACATGGCTGCATCTTCACAATGCATATTTCACATTGAGAGGAGTGATTTTAAAAGGGCCACAAGGACCATCATCGGGGATTTTCGCTATATTTAGTGACAACTCTGTGGTGGTTTCGGGTTTTAGACTTGTTTATATTTATAAATAAAAATGTTTGCTCGCTTATATAGGTTGATCTGAACAGACTTATTTTAATGCATTATCCACCAAGAAGGATATTTACCTTTGCTAAGAAAACGATTATTTAGCAGATCACCATTATATGCTCGTACATCAATTAGTTCCAGCTGAGCTTCTGCTTGCACATATTCAACCACATTGCGTGGCGGGAATTTCAAATTATCCTTATATATTTCGTATCAGGTTGGGGAAAAAGTAATTTCGTATTTCGCACCCTTTTTTTTCAACTAAGTATATCTCGTTCATTTTTTATCACATTGGATTATACGATACGGCGTTGTAAAGGTGTGAGTGTAACTACAAACGCTTCTTTGACAGTATTGCGCTTGGTCGGTTCAGTCGTGAACTATCGTGCATCGAGTATGGAGGTCTCAAAGGAAGAAATTCGCCATATTTTACATTTTTACTACCAGAAAGGAAAAAATGTGTCGAAAGTGACCAAAAAAATTTGTGATGTATACGGGACCGATACTTTTCGGTTTGTGCTGCACAACAGTAGTTCGAGCGATTTCGTTCTGGTGTAGTGGAGGTGAATGATGCACCACGGTCTGGCAGGCCTGTCGTCGAAAATGTAGATAAAATCATGTTTGCAGTCGTAGCATCGCCCAGGAGCTGAATATCGATCATAAAACTGTTTTGAACCATTTGCCACACGAGCTGACGCAAAAAAACCTCATGGATCGAATTTCCATCTGCGAATCGCTGCTGAATCGCAACAAAATTGACCCATTTCTGGTGATGAAAAGTGGGTCACTTACGACATTGTCAAGCAATGGTCGAAAGCCAATGAAGCGGCCCAGATGGTGTTGCTGTGTGTTTGGTGGGATTGGCAGGGAATACTCTTCTATGATCTGCTCCCCTATGGCCAAACGCTCAATTCTGCCCTCTACTGTGAACAACTCGACCGTTTGAAGCTGGCGATCGAAGATCAAATAGGAGAGGAATCGTATTTCATCAGGACAACGCCAGGCCGCACACATCTTTGATGACGCGCCAGAAGCTCCGGCAGCTCGGATGGGAAGTTCTTATGCATCCACCCTATAGTCCAGACCTGGCACCAAGTTCACCGCCTGTTCCTGTCTATGGCCAAAGCGCTCGGGGGTACAAATTTGGCCTCAATAGAGGTGAAAATTTGTTGTCCGAGTTTTTTTGCTAATAGGGACAAGGGCTTCTACGAGAGGGGCATTATGAAGTTGAATTCTCGTTGGCAACAAGTTATTGAACAGAACGGCACATATTTGACTTAAATCGGATGATTGTAACACTTTTTATAAAGCATTGAAATAAAGCGAATAATACGAAATTTCTTTTTCCCCAAAATGATATATTCGTATTATATTTTTGAAAATGCAAAAACCCGTCGCGGGCCGCAGTCAAAGTGCCGGAGGGCCACTTGTCGAGGTCTGTGAATCCCTGATTTAGATTCTAACACTATTTAAAACAAATTTTAAATATATACATTGATAATAGACGTCAGTGGTAAAATCAAACTACATAAAAATAATACATCATACAATAATGTAAACGAAATGATAAAAGATAAACAAAATAAAAGAAAGTAAAATAACATAGTGAGAATGAAAACTGAGAAAAATAAATAAAATAATTCCAAGATCTTATAACACACAGCAGGGATAGGGAGTTCGTAATTTATTAACTTCGTGATTCAATTTTTTCTAGTATGCATTTGGTAAAATCACCTGAGGATAAATGGAAAATATCAGCGACTGAAAAGATGTAATTGTATTTTGTGCATGTTCTTCTAAAAATATATGTTGTGTGTAGTTAGATTTTTCAGTGTGGGGTGTAAAATAGTCGGTTTGAGCGTTTTATAAAAGGTAGTAGTGTATAAAAGAAATATATTTTTAAAGATTCATGAAGTAACTATATCAAAAAAAATTATGATTAGTTCATTCTGCATTACCTATCCAAAAAGAAACGTTAAAATGGCTGCATAAAAAATCATGTGTAGTTCTATCAAAGAGATTCTGTGCAAAACCGAAAAATTAGATAAATTTAATCACATGTTGATAAAAAATCATTTTCGTGGAAATTAGGAGGTATTATTTTTTCTCAGAATTAATTGTGAATAGAAGTATTTTAGCAAATTTATTTAATAAGTGAAACATGCAAGCTAAACGTAATTTGTATATAAAAGTTTAAAAAATATAAAGCTGCTAGCGAAATCATAATAATTAGAAATGAACAGCATCCATTCCCAGATAAGAGTACAGAAATACCCATTTATCAGCAAATAAGATATAACTATCTCTATTTAATGCATTAAATAATGAAAAAAGACACACTACTCCTGCAATCACTCCCACTATATAAAATATAATACATAAATTTACCCATGAAAAATCCAAATCACGTAAAACAAACATTTCGAACGCCTAATTTTCGAAACATATTGATTTAGAAGTTAATTAGGTAAAAAAACAGCACTCATAAAATTTCCGCTTAGGTAATAAAACGTACAATAAATATGTATGTGATTTCTTAAATATTCAAATATTTAATATTGTACACTTTAAAAGACAAATTATATTATTTTTAGCAATAGGAATTTTGTAGAGAACCAAATGAATAAAGCCAATGTCAATATCATATAGAAAATTAAATTCAGAACATTTACAATAATTATTTCATTTCTCAAGTAGGTACCAATTTGCTTGCACAACAATTTTTTTTTATGGCTTTCACCCATTAAGGGCGATCTTAGGCATGTTTAATCAGTTAGACTTTGATAGTACAGATTGTTCTTCAAATTAGTTACTTTTAAACAAGATATAATATTTGGACAAATAAAATTGAAGCAAATAAGTTTCAGTGTAAATTTGTGTTTTAAATCCCCGGTGACTTAAATTTTAATGCCAATTTTATAAATATATTTTGCTAATAAATTGTTAATTTGAGAGGTGTTGAGATGTTTGAGAGAGTTTTGTTTGTGGTAGGTATTTTCACTTTGTTTATTTTCTATAACGATTTAAAATGTGTTATTTTAAATTTGCAATCAAAATGACATGTTCGTTTTTGTTTGTGAATATGGCATTGACGTTACGCTGGCCAACGTCAGTGACAGCCGTCTTACCAACCAGTAGTATTTTCTACATCATAATGACGTGGCCAGTTTAAAGCATTTCATAATGCGCTGTTTTAGATCATTTTCCAAATCAATAATTTTTAATGAAAATATTACACATTTTTTGTATAATAATCAGAATAAAAAAACTAAACTTTGAATTTTCCACATTTTTAACAGTATCCCTGGTTTGTAAAAAACAAAAACATATATTTTGGTTTAGACTTATTTTAATACAATTGTTGGCAGTTATAGCAAGGACGCTTTTCACTGATATACCGTACAAATAATTTTCTCAACACAATTTTTAAATGCATCGTTAAGTCTGAAATAAATCAATTTTCATAACAGACAGAGGTGGCGGCATAGTGCGACGGCGAGTGGGGTGACCGCTGCCGGGAATTTCCTTAAATCCCGTCAGGGACGGATTAATATTTATGACACTACCTCTGTAAGATTATTGGCAATGAGAAATATTCCTATCCATCGGGCACTATGTAAAATTGTGATATAAATCTGTGGAAGTCATGCGAAAATTGGGCTTCGCGATTTTATATCCTTTTTACATATCCTTTTGTATTACTACTCATCGTCAATTTTGTTTTAAAAATTAATAAAAATATACCAGTACCTACTTCCCTGCACGGGGTTAGTTTATGACAGTGAAGTACAACTGATTTTAGCAGAGTGGCAGCTTTCTCTTTTTTTTTTTAATGAATACCGCACAAGAGTCCCAAATTGCTCCCAACCGTCTGGAGCCAGTGAGACTATGGCATTCCCAATTGGGGAATGTTGTGAGGCTGATGGTATTGGGGAGGGGAAGGAGAAGGGGGAGAGGAAGGTGGGCTATTCAGATCGGGTCACCAAACACGGCTAAAAGCCATTTCAAGCAACGTTTCAATTCTGAATGGTGGTCTTTCACCAGGGCGATAGTGAGAGTATCTTCCACTCCAGAAATTACCTATTTATCAAATGCGGCTTTCTCTGTTGAGAGCGAAATTAATGATTTCACATTTCTGGGGATTTTTTGATTTTCATGTGGTGCAAACGATTCTTTGAATTTTGTTCCATTTGGGACATGCAGTATGGATTAATGAAAATTCAATTTAAAAAAATTCTCACCAAGGGTTTTTAAGAATTACCACAAACATCTATCTCTATAGTCGAGTGGGCCGTACAAAATTGACATGCAGACCGCACTAATTGGGCCGCGGGTTGTGCATCACTGGTTTGTGACAAGTCAAATTCTACAACTGAAACTGATAACAATAGTGCAAGCTAGTGATTTATGATAAGTGAGGTTTACAACTGAAACAATACGCGCAAGCAAATGATAATAATATGATGGACAATTTAGTGATATTTTTCTGGGAAACCTCGAACCAGGTGATGAGATTTATAATGCATTGAGTGTTTTGAGGGAGAAGTTGAGAAGCATGGAAGCGAAATCTTTAAAACAATCATTAATTATAAATTTTATCAATAATGGTGAATATTTCTCTAATATTTTTATTTATTAAGTGTAATACCCATATTTTGAAAATATATTATACACTGGTGAATATATTGACAGTAGGGGTTGGTAGGTAGGTACATACGATTTTAAAAAACATATTTCGGATATAACAAGTAACGGCCATAAGGAACAGATTTGGTCGGTCCCCTGGTGATCATTATAACCAAGTTTGACTGTATATATAGATACAGGGAAATTAATTATATATTTAATTAGAATGAGCTAATGATGAATGTAAGTAAGTCTTAAGTCATGGTGTTTGAAAGAGAGGGTACGAAAACAGTGTGCAATATAGTTGTGAATGATGAATACTTAGGCAAGTCGGTGAGTTTGTGTATTTGGGAAGTATGTTTACGAGAGATGGAAAGACTGATAGGGATATTAAAAGAAGGGTGAATGCAGGAAACTCCATTAACGGAGAACTGAACGCGGTTGGCGCAAACATAAAGTTGTCCAAAGAAGCGAAGCTAGCAGTCCACAATGGAGTGCTGATACCAACTGATGTATAGCAGTGAGGCATGGAACTGGCAGAGGAAGGATGAAAGTAGACTGAATGCTGTAGAAATGAGATCTCTGAGACGAATGTGTGGTAAAACCATGTATGATCGTGTGAAAAATGTTGAGATTCATAAAGAATGCAAGGCTGATGTAAGCGTAGTGAGCAAGATCAAGAAAGGGACCCTTAGATGTTTTGGGCATGTAGAGCGAATGAACAAAAAGAGGAGTGTAAGGAGAATATATGACACAAATGTGAATGGAAGAAGCCGGGGACGTCCGAGGAAGACATGGCACGATCAAGTGAATCAAATACTTGAGTCGGGCCATGTCAGAAGTCAGAATAACAGAAGAGAATGTATGAGACGTTGTATGAGTGAATGAAGCAAGAAGTGTATGCCAAGATCGAGTTGTTTGGCAGTCCGTCCTCTCTGACTAACCCTACTGTAAACAGCGTGATGGTTAGTTAGTTAGTTATTTAATCTTAAATAAAATTACTCCAATTCCGAAATTGCATTTACAATTGGACAAAATATAGCAATTATGACATATTACGATTCTCATAAATATGTATGTGCAAAAATTGAGTGAAAGCAGACAAAACTACAATGGTTTTGTCCTACGAAAAAACAAAAACCAAAACAAAATGTTTGAATAAATGTAGTTATGGTGAGAATGAGATTATTATTATTCTCAATAAAACCTGACGATTGCATATTACCAAATAAACTGTTTTGATGGCTTGTCGTTTTGTTTACTAGCAATTTTAACTGGTCGGTTGATGTTTATGAAATTTTTCAGAATCGCTAATTAAATCTATACAAATTATCAGCATCTTGTTAGTTTCATTCATTACTGCAGCCTATAAAATTGGTAGCATTCAGTCATGGAAGCTGCAAGCACTGACACTTCATCTTCTTTCTTAATCGTACCGACCAAAACTCAATTATTATTGGAAAGGAATGAATAAATTGCAGATATTGATATGGTTTATTTTTAAGTACCGTGTGAATGCATATTTCGGGAGGGTATTGGAAATTATTTCATATGTTTTGAACAAGAGAATTGGAATTGAACCAAGGTCAGTGGCAAGAAATGAACTAACCTCATTGACCAAAATCAAGTATACAAAAATGGACTCACCGGGAAAGCTCGGATCCTCATTTTTCCTTCTTTTTTAGGTATTGCACTTTTCATCATTGCTATTTTCTATCGCCCCCTTGCCAATAAAGGTCCAGTCTTTCACGGGCACCGAATCTAAATCTTCGGTGATTAATTCATTGTCATAGTCGACATTTTTAAACTATATGATATCACCTGAAAATGTATAAAACATCGAATAAGCTCATGAATGATAAATAAAGCGAAGTTATTAAACATTTGCACGACACTCTGATAAATTTAGTGACAATTATGTCAAAAACAGATTTTTCCCACAGGCGGACGTCATATTTTTGGGTGCAAATTTATCAATAACGGGAAAGATTATAGGCAAAAATAAAGCGCTATTCAAATACGATATGTATAAATGATCAAATGCATACCGATTTTGCCAAAAAACTGAAGTATTTGTTAATTAAACGCGATTAACTATATCACATACTTCCATTTGTTTCTGTTTCAGCCATAGATATACCCATAGATATACCTATATTCTTCTATTTCTATTGGGGCATTCACATGCATTGTCTATTGATTCTTTTTTCTTACGTTCCTACCGTAATCGCATATAAAAATATGGGATCTTGAAATTTGAAATACTTGTCATAGAAGCAGGGGCACGGGTCTTATCGTAAAAGAGCCCTTTTGTTACAATTTAATTTATTAAATTTTTAATGAACTTATTGAACCCTTACACTTCGTTTATTAATTATTGAAAATATCATCAATTACTCACAGTGACAATAAGAATCAGAAATTTCTGTCTTCTTCTGCTTCATATTTTCATTGGGAGTTAATGATGATATTTTCGATAATGAAGAACTCCCGTAAAAAACATTACGGCAAGAAATATATTCAAGTGAATCAGCAAACCCCGATTCAAAATACAATTATCTGTAAATATGCATAGAATTTATAAATCGTTATTTAAATGTAAATAAAAAAATATTCTCCTCAAAACACCCTGTTATACAGGAAAACCGATCAGAATCCTGAAGAACCTTAAGGCCATCCACCGGCTAAAATTTTAACGAAATCACCCGCTCCTTATGCAGGTGGTGACAAGGTTCAAAATCCCGCTGTACATCGACCGCATGTTTCGATTTCGGCAAAAAAAACATCACCAAAATGCGTGTTTTATTCTATTCTGTAAAGCTCGGACATAATTATTAAAATGTTTTACGGTCATATTCTAAAAAACTTAATTTATCACAATGAACAATGCGAAAATATGAAAAAAAGAGTTCATAAGTAGGAGATTTTGCGCTTTAAACATTTTTTTTATGTCTCATACTTTATTTTTTTCTAAGCTTATAAAAAGACATACCAAAAAAATTGACGGTTAAATGAAAGGCCAAGGTGTGATCTACTTGCAGTATTTAATTCAATTATCTATGATAATTCTAGGCCAACTCATTCTCAAACCGAAAACACACGATTTTGCATTACTTCCCATTGCATCGCCTTAACGACGTGTCCTATGTATTGGTACCATTGCTTTCGGAACATCTGACGTCACCCGTATACTCTGATTTTGGATTTGTATAAGAAATTTTATTTGATGATTTTGTTTTGTATTTCATGTATTTTTCTAGTTTTAACGAAATTTAAACTAAATTTTGAGGACTTATATTATAAATGTTGTTCAATATTAAAAAAAACTCTTATTAGTGGATAAGAACATACATGGGCAATCCAATTCAATTGTCAATACGGATATTATGATAATGTTAATGTTAAATACTATTCTTAATTTCTAAAAAGGTACATAATTTTATTACTTATGTTTACTATAAATAGAATATAAAATATTACCTACTCATCCTTGTTTTGGCATTTGACCTTCTAAAACTCCAAAACTGCTAAAAACCAACGCTATAGATTTGGAGCGTTTTGGCGGTCTTTGAAAAATTAGAAATTATTTTAACTCTGAAGATCAACATTATAATAAAATATATGTACCATATATTGGTATTAAAGAACGTCATTGTTGATAAAAATAAATTAAAAAAATAGATTGAAGTTTCTTATTGATTTAATTTATATTAAGAAATCAGGTCGCAGGTTGTGGGGCGTGAAAAATAATATTTTGGTTCTTCCGACATCGAGCTCATCCTTTTCTCAATATTTAAAAATTAGAATGATAATAATAAACGGATTATTTCTATTGCGCCGTTTTCGTGGGAAAATCACCTATATCTTGAACTATTACTTTTTACCAAGTAAATAATTCAAAGTGTTTAATTTAAAAAAATTAAAAACCGACATAATATTAGTATAAAACTTTATTAAGATTTTTCGAATGTGTAAAAATCTGTAAAAAATATATGTAATAATAATAAACCCATTTATCTCAAGAATTTTTTCTTTGCACCACGGGGTTGATATAGCCTTTTGCAATCAACTAAAATAAATGACCGAATTCACCGAAATATTTAGCTTTAAAATGTGCATTTTAAATAATAGGAATTCCCAGATTAGACCGGCCATAAAATAAATTTAGTACAAAGGCTAGCCGAGCCTATTGTTAGAAAAATCGTAACTAAAATAATATAATCTTAACTGCTATTTTGGGAAATTCCGCAATTCCTTTGTGATTTTATGGGACGTCAATAAAAGATAATACCTACAGGTAGACAGGAGACAGAAGGACAGTGGGCTCTAGGAGACAGTCGATTGCCAGAGTCCGCCCAGGACGGAGAGTCGAGTGAAAGCTTCCACCGAAGAAGCACGAGTCAGGTGCAGTCTTCCACCGAGGAAGCAAGAGTCGGTTGCAGTAGTCCGCCCAGGACACACAGCCAAGTGAAACCTTCCGCCCAGGAAGGTTCCTATTCTCGCTCCTTGGAGAGGCCGCCCAGGTCCTCTACGCTCTACGAATTCTACGCTTCCATCCCAGAAGGAAGTAACTGATCTTCGCCCTTCGGAGATCAACATCGGAGACCGCCCATGCCTCTGATTATCGCCGCGTTGCACCTACTCCCGATCCGGAGGTACACGAATACGTAGTGCGAACGCGAGGACTCTACATACAACGCAGCCACTGGACCCTGGACATCCATCACCAAAAAGGGAAGTGCCTGACTCTAATGATAATTCCTCCCACATTGCCTAAGCCAGTGAACCTCTAATTTTAAGTACAAAGACTTTAACAGTAGAATTAAGTAATTACCTAAACCAGTGAACCTCTAATTTTAAGTACAAAGACTTTAACAGTAGAATTAAGTAATTCGGTATCTAGTTTTATTGAATTGTCTAATTAAGTTTTACTCTAGTTTTAAGACTAAACCGACGTATATAAAAATAAATTACTTGTAACTACCTAAGATCGCATTTCTATTCCTCCCTTTTTGCGTTATTTCTAGAATAATACCAACTGCCCGACGCACCGTCATATCAATGTCACATCAAAATGTATAGATATAACCACTGACGTCAGAATTTGCTCTGTGGGTATAATAAATATATATCAAAACGATAAATTTTCTGGTTATATAATATATATGTGTGCCTACATCATCACCATCACTACGGGATACCTGCGAAATTGAAGAATTTTTTAAACCTGAAAGGAGATCATTTATAAGTTTTGTAAGACTTTTTTTATCTGTCAACTTTAGTTTTCCGTCGGTGGCGTCGCTAGTGTAGAGGTTGTGAACACGACTGATTAAAAAACAACAGATTTAAAAAAAAGCAGTTCGTCCGTTCATTAGTTTCTCCTTTGGTCGCATGTAAAATTAAATGTGTGGCGGTTCGCGATCTATATCATTTGAAGTTCAACATTAAAGCGATTTAAAAAGGAAAGAATTTTCACTTTCTGTGAGCAGCTTTTCTTCTTCATTTAATGTCTATGGAGTCACTTCACTTCAAAAGTTGATGTGGACTGATAGGTATTAGATATAAAAATAAAATAAAATAATTTTAAGGTAGCCACAAGAATTAAAAGCATAAGTTTGTATTGCAACATGTTTCATTTTGCCACAAAAATAAGTAAAAGGGCGGATAACATTAAAAAATATATATTTTTCTTATAATGCAAAAAAACCTTTATATATTTTTTTTTTATTTAAAAAGTTCATATTAAATTCCATAATAATAATAATAATTTTATTGCAATCAATCTTGAAACCTTATGTATTACTTACTTATTACCATTTACTTATTATTACTTACTTATTACTACTTACTTTTTTTTCCTACCTATTATTATTACTATTTACATTATTTTATTTACTTGTTATTATTTATCGTTTCACTAAAATTGTAAAGCTGCTCATTTCAACACAGGACTGTCCTAGCGAGATGAGTAGCTAATGTTTTTGTTTTGTTTTGTTTTTTAAATTTAAGAATAAATAAATTATTTGACTGTTTCAAAATTAGAAATCACAAATACTAAGCCAATATTAATAGAATTCCCAAAATTAAATAGAAAAAACATAAAAAAGAATAAAAAAATGTTTTAACGATTTTTGGCTCTGACACACATTCCCCCAACGTTCGAAACCGTATTTATGTTGAATGAAATGTCCCATAGGTTTTTTAGCTCCTTGAGTGCGATACGACATTCGCACCTTTATTTAAAACTTTATTGGGTAAATAGTTATATGGTAGTATTTTTACACTTTGGTACACTGCAAAAACAATAGCGACTCTCGTCATTTGCTGACATTTTACAATGTGTCCTTCAATTAAAAGCGGTTAAATATTTTGAATTATAAGCGTCTCCAATTTTTGTATACGAAATCCAGTAGTAAATCTATCTATCGGCGAATTCGACGACCAAGGGACGTCACTCCCAACAGGTCGAACCTTGACTTGGTATATCTATGCTTGACGCTGTGCAGAAACGGGCGGTCCGTTTGATAGATTCGCCTATCTCAATTAACGGATTTCAATCTTTGAAGTACTCTGTCAGGTGGGAATGCTGTCCTTGTTCTATCGGTATTTCAATGCAAGATGCTCTGAGGAACTAGCGTCATTGATCCCTTCGGCACCGGTGCACAGTCGGTAAACACGCCAAACGCGCGCCCAACATTTTTACACGGTTGACATTTTTTTATTTATTTTTATATATTTAATATAAATACATTCAGAATATTTAATAGTACAGACACAATAGCCAATTACAAAAAAAAAAAAAAAATTTATTTTACAAAAAATGCCGAACTCAATAGAGAAAGATTTCTCGTGTTTGAGTTGCGGAGCACCGCCAACTAGCGACAGTAGTGAATAAATTAAATTAATAGAAATAAAAGTACATTTAATAAAAGTATTTGCCACATGAGAATGTGTCGCTTCTATGACTCGTTCTTGTGTTCAACAGCTCGGCTGTGGAATGATTTGCCGGCCTCTGTGTTCCCTCCCTCCAACAACATGGGTCTCTTCAAAACCCAGGTTCACTTCTTCCTATCATCTAAACGACCCTCCACACAGCATCCCCAAATATGACATGGACCTTAAGGGAAATTATTTCCCTCAGGGCCTCCCGTGTGGAGTTACTATATTAAAAAGGTAACGTTGGTTTAAATACTTACATTTTCCTCAAGCAGTGCCTGATTTTATAATATTTTATTAGACCCTTTAATTCTGTACTTTTCTATAGGTTACCCAGAATGCTTCTCTTTCCCAGCTGTCCTAGTCAGAGGAAAACATTCAAGATCAATAAATGGTGACAAAAAATAATTTGCCGTAATCAAAAAAGTATTCATTTTATTTTAACACATAAAATGTTTAGAAATTAATGATAACAAAGCAGTAAAATTACTTTACCTTTTACTGTTTATTAGAATGACAACAACTTTACCCAGGTGCTAACACAAATTATTCACAGTCAATGCTAATTATAATAATAATAGTAAGTGCATAAATATACAATGTCTAGTCGATGAATGAATTAAATTATAATTTCTTTAAAATATTGGTATTCACTTTGTGGCGTCATTATTAATAAATTACTTTGTACATAACACTTTATTAATATATACATATCAACATATTTCGAAAGCGGTGCTTTCCTCATCAGGAATATATAGAATACTGAGGAAATCACCGCTTTCTAAGCATATTGATACGTATATATTAATGGAGTGGTGAATACAAAGTAATTGTTAATTTATTTATTAATTAAATTAAATTATTCAATGAATCCAGACATGAAGATGCTCTCAGTATAGTATCGGTCAAATACCACAGAAATAGAGTTAGACGTGTTCGGTGATCGAATCTGAATATCCAGGTACTTCCGCCACCTTCCTTTTCCCCATCTTCTTCATCTCCCTCTCCCTTCAGCCATCCATGGGGGTGTCATAGTCCCACTGGCTCCTGGCAGCTGAGACTCATGTATGGTATTCACATTTAAAAAATGAACACCACTCGAAAAAGGATATCATTTTATTTAGTCACATCTCATTATTATTGCCTTTACCAAATCAAAGATCTGGGGGTTATTTATGAAAGTAAATTAACTTTTCACCAACATATGAATGGTTTAATAAGCAAAGCATACAAGATTCAAGGCTTCGTAATTCTTATTCATTTCATAATACACAAACACTAAGGTTATTATACAAAACGCTAGTGTTAAGTGTATTGGAGTCGAATTCGATCATTTGGGCCTCACGCGAACCAACTTACATTTTGCGCATTGAAAGAGTGCACAAGAAATTTTTAAGATTTTTATTTTTGCGTCTCTACGGACGGTACCCTTGGCTATACACATCTATTTATATTTTGGGCATGACCAATTACCACTCCTTAGAGACACGTAGAGGTATTGCTCTACTTATTTTTTTTTCTTTCTTTTGCTTAACGGTAAAATATTTAACAACGAAATTCTGTCTCAAATGAATTTTTTTGTACCAGAATTTCACTCTCGAGGACGTCGTCACAGTCTCTTATACAGTCGAGCGAGCCGTACTAACTTACTCGTGAACTCACCTGTTGGGAGAGCCACGTGCTTTCTAAATATGGTGGATCAGGAAATCGATCTGTTTTCTACGTCGTATAACGTATTTACAGGGTTTTTTGCATTGCAAATAAACATGTCATGTTTTTTTTTTTTTTTATATGAATACCGCACAAGAGTCCCAACTGCTCCCAACCGTCTGGAGCTAGTGAGACTATTGCATCCCCAATTGGGGAATGTTGTGAGACTGAAGGATGGGGGGGGGAGGGAGAAGGAGGAGGGTGGAGGAAGGTGGGGAAATACGCGGCTATTCATATCTGGTCACCAAACATGGCTAAAAGCCATTTCAAGCAAGGTTTCAATTCTGAATGGTGGTCTTTCACCAGGGAGATACTGAGAGCATCTTCCACTCTGGAACGTGCACCCGAATAAGTTGCTAAACGTCGCTTTGCGGATTGGTAACGCAAGCAATACACCAAGGTTTCCAATGATGAAAATCCTCAAACTGTATCTTTTTCTAATTCTTGAAATACAAAAATGTTTGAAAACCAGTGAGGCATTTTCGAGCGTTTTTCCAAGTAATCCAATACGTTTTTCATATAGAACTTAAAATCTTACAGTCTGGAACTTTCGTCATTGGAAACCTTATACATTTTCCTAAATACCGTGTAGAATTTATAGATAAATCGTTCGTAGCATTTGTTGAGTTATCAGACTACAAAGTGTATATTTTTAAGTACCTCCCTTTAAGTTTGTTCTATTAAATTTTCACTTACACTACGTTAGGCACTATGTAGAATAGTCGTTTATAGTTAAAAAACGTTCACGAAAATCTAATAAGTTGTAAATAGAGTTATCTATGACGAATTTTCAAGTTTTCCACGATAAAAGCCAGAGGCGTATCGACCCCTCTGGCAGGCTGGGCACTGTGCAGCCGGGCTTGGGCCTGTCGTAATTTCAGGGCAGCAGCATATCTCGTAAGAACAACCACGCGAGGATCAGGATAATAGTAAGGAGAATGAGGACAGCCGTGATGTTGGAAGCTGGAAGACCTCCCGTCTCGTCCGGTTCAAGTTTTCCACGATAAAAGCCAGAGGCGTATCGACCCCTCTGGCAGGCTGGGCACTGTGCAGCCGGGCTTGGGCCTGTCGTAATTTCAGGGCAGCAGCATATCTCGTAAGAACAACCACGCGAGGATCAGGATAATAGTAAGGAGAATGAGGACAGCCGTGATGTTGGAAGCTGGAAGACCTCCCGTCTCGTCCGGTTCAAGTGGCTCTTCCAGTGGTTGACTGTGCTCCAGAAGGCCATACTGCAATATGATATAACATTTTAACTTGGAATCAGTAGCACAATCTATCCCAGTATTGTCATAAATATTTATATATTGCTCATCGTTAGTGAATATTTTAAATATTCCAACATTAGAAAGCAGACGGACAATTAACGACCTAACCTTTTTGTTAAAATTATTAAATTGTAAAATCGATTGTTCTGAACTCCTGCATTTAATCAACCTATACATACCTAAATGAACTACAAGACAGACATTAACATTTTAAATATGTATATCACGTTCCAACTATAGTTTTCATTCCCCAATTCAATGCTTATACAGTCTTGGTAACAAATGCTTAAATTGTATGGATGTATTTAACAATAATCTAAACTCGGTAAATTTCAAAAATAGTATGAACGAATTATTTCTAACTAGTTTTTAAATTATTGTTAACTACAACTTTTTACATTATTTACTTATTTGTTATTAATATTAATATTGAATTTTGTGGATATTGATTTTTTTTTCTGTTCCTTTATATTCCTGTGTATTTTTAGCATTGGTGCAATTTTTTTCTTTTTTTAAATTTCAATTATTAACTTTTGTGCATGTTTATACTCAGGAATTATTGAATTAAGTTAGACTCTTTGTGTGTCAGTTGTGAATTTTTTTTTACAATTTATCTAAACCGGTTCTGTCCTTGTTTCAAATGCGCTTGGAACAGTACACATTTCGGCGCCTTTTGGATTTTTTTATTATTTATTTCTTGATCGCTGCTCTCTTCCAGAAAGGCCACTTATAACTCAGTTATAACCTCCCCCTCTTTCTATAAAAATAAATCTTCTCATGAAAAAGATTTTTCGGCAAAAACCTAAAAAAATCCTTTGTGTTAATCTCAGATCTTAGTAATTAGTAAGCTCAAGTTACGGGACGCCACTGGGCAGAACAACATTTTTTTAAAATATTCTGTCTGCTAATGACAATGGTAACTGGTAACCTACCCAGCCCCCGTGGTCGGACAGCCAGGGGAGCAAGGAGCCCCGCATGAGGGCTGCGGCCGCCTCGATGAGCCCCGTGAGGTCGCAGTTCGCGCGGGGCTCACTAGCCAACGCCCCGCACACTGCCATCAAGGATACTATCTGGAAAAAAACACCATCATCTTTCTTAATTTGTAATTTTTGCCACAAATAGGGCAAAAATTACAAATCGGTTATTCATTTTATTGGAATTACTTACTGAAGCTTATAAATCTCATTGAAATATTTAATCATTGAAGAAGATAATATTAAAAAATCTCAATGAAACATGAAACAGAAAAAGACACAAAATAAATAGGATACGGTGGCAATTGAGACTTCAGTCTAGTCCAGTCCCGGCAAGACTAAAGGGTCTGGGTTCAAGTCCCAATTGGGACCGTTTCCTTTGTATTGTCTATCTGTTTTTATGTTTCAATTAATCTTCCTCTCGAAGACCAGAATAATTATGAAATTGATCGACTTCTCCTTTGACGCCCCTCATGACGTTGTCAAGATATGGCAGTTTCTTTTTATGAATAGTATACAATCTCGCATTTCAATTAATAACCTCTTCATCAGTGTATTTTTTTACCTCTGTTACCCTTGAGGTCCCCATCGCCCCCTGGTTCCTATTCCCCATCAGACTTTGGGAATCACCGAAGTAAAAGACAGAATGTATAGGTACCTTTCCCCACGTGATATCATCCTTGAAAAGCTCCATCCCGATGCCGTAAGCGATGTCTCCAGCGTCGGGGGCCTGCGCGGCGGGCACGGGCACCGCGTGCCGCCCCACGGCCGAGTAGAGGCGTGGGCGCGCGCGCTCCAGGTGCCGGCCCAGCTGAGAGAGGCGCGGGAACACGGCGCGCGCGCCCGGCCACGGGATGGAAAGCTGCGCGCAGGAGGCAGCGCGCGCCTCGGCGCCCGCACCGGCCGCGACGCCGGCGGCACGAATGCGACTGCGCATGTACAGCGCACAGAGGGCCTTACCTAAAAAAATATCGAAGAATATATAACAAAATCCCCCCCGAGGTTAAAATCTGTAAATCGTCATCCTTCAGGAAAAAAATGACCAATTGGCTTATTGACCTGGGAACCGAGAGTCCGAGAACCTGTTAGGTACATAATTTCCTATTTTCTTCTAAAGTGCAATTTCGGAACCCACTGAATAGTTACAGCTTTTTTTTAAATAAAAAGATTAAGTAAAACAAGATACAACTCAATATTTGATACCCAACCCACTACATAATCGACCCCTTGGAATAACAAGGTTCCATCTGACACAGCAATGTCACGCGATAATGTGCTCTATATAAGGTAACTTTAAGAGTCATTATCGCATAACATTGCCGTGTCAGATGGAACCTTGTTATTCCAAGGGGTCGATATAATATATTATATTCCTTAGAGTATGTGTGTAGCTAGGAATTAATGTCTACCGGGTAAAACATAATGGCAATTTCAACTAACACCTAAATTTATTTGGAAATACAACTGTAATGTAAATGTCAACTCTCTTCTCTATATATAAAAATGAATGTTTTTCTGTCTGTCCTTGATTTTTTAGAAAATTACTCCACCGGCTTCGCTGAAAATAGTACAGCTTGTTCTTATTAGTGCCGGGTAGGTTTAGAGAGTAGTTTGAATGAAATCCAATATGCAAAACTGTTGCTATAACGTTTTAAAATTAATATGAAAAACATTGAACCCGCCGTGTTGTATTGAGGTTAGCCCATAGATATACCATCTGGTTAGCCACAGATTACATATTTAAAAGAAGAAGGTTTGTTTGGGTAGAATATTTTCAAAATGGAAAACACAAGTAGGTACATAAAGCACTTTTTATTTAGATATATTTTGAAAAAATAAACGTTCGGAATTAAATAAAATTTTAAAATTGTTTATTTGTTTAGAGATAGCAACAGTCGTCACAGCGCGTTACTTTCGCTGTCAAATTAATTATGGCACCCAAACGACAAGAATTCACAACTTCATAACTTCTTTAAAAAAAAAATCCCGAGAAAGGCCGAGTACACATCAGCTAGTAAGTAAATAAAATGAACAGTAATTATCTAAAAATTCAAATAAAATACAACATATGAAAAAGTTAATTTAAAAAAAACTGCTTACTCTAATAACGAGATAAATTGTATGAAGTGTTGTGGAACATGAGGTTAGTGGGTGAATGACTGTAATTGCGTATTCAGGTTGCTGTGACCTCTAACCATTTGATATTTTACTAATAACTTTGTCAATTTTGGGGTTGGCAAAGAAAACTCGAATATGATTGGTGTCTGAAAATTTTAATAACATTGTTCTTCTACAATCCTACTGCTCATACAACTAGGTACTTATTTTGTTCTTGAAATGTTGACATAATGATAAACCGACTGTAAAATACCTATGGACTTACTTTCGGTGGGTATTAAAAAAAAAAAACAATAATTGATAAGTCGTCAATACAAAAGGCGGCGGAATTCGACGGAAGCCTGTCCCAATAACTAGAAGAAATCAAGCGGCTAACTAAATATTGATAATTGTAAAATGTCACCATTTTATAGAGCTAATAAACCGATCATGTTCGATTATACAATAAACAGCATCTCCCTATCTACCGTCAGATCTATCAAAGACCTCGGTGTCACTTTAGAGTGTAAGCGTTTTTTTCGTGACACATTAATAATTTCGGTAATAAAGCACAAAAACTTGTTGGCTTCATCAATAGAATTGCCTGTGACTTTAATAATATAAATACCCAAAAAACTCTTTACTGTTCACTAGTTCACACTCATTTTTAATACGCCAGTGTCATTTTTTGATCTCCTTTTTTATACTGTTCATAATCATCATATTGAATCCGTATAACGTCGCTTCTTACGTGGAATTGCATGGAGATTGGGGCGAGAAAGGAGCGATTACTCATTTGATGTAATTGAACAAACTTTAAACATTTCTTCATTAAAAAAGCATGGGAAAGACTTTTATCCAATTTAAATTTTGCAAATTGTTTTATTTTTTTATTTTTATGTTTTTATTTTTTTCTTATTTAATTTTTACAAGAGAAAAAAATGCAATTAAAAAAAGGACTACTTTTTGTAGTTTGTCTAACGGGAGCTTGTTATTTAAAACATAAAATTTACAGACAAGGTTGCAAAATATGAACACTAAAATAAAAACATAAAATAAAAACAATATATAAAATAAAAACACAAAAAACATATGCAACAAGCTTAAAACGTAAATATTTATCAAGAATATTACTATAAAATATTCTGCAAAAACATATTAAAAAAATTGATAAAATAAAAGCATAAACGAAAGCAATAAATCATAAATAAAATAATATTTCCTTATTTCTAATACAAGTAGCTTCTTTCAGCTTGCCATGTTTTCAATGTGTTTATTTGGTTTAGTTTTAATACAGTTTTTTTTTATTTGAGCGGGTAACATATTTATACAACTAGGAATCATGTGTTCTAAAGTTCTTTCTCCATATTTGTTTATATGCTCAGGAACCATAAACCCTTTATTAAAATTGAGACGAGTATTGTAAGTGTGCTCTGGTCTATTTGTATTATATATAGGGTTATTAATGTGCTGAAATATAATTTTGTACCACAGAATTGATCTAACTGAAAGAATTTTGAGTCTGATAAAAGTATGGAATATTATACGTTAAAAACCTTTGTACGTATAAAGTTTTATGAGCTAATAATTTAACCAATGAATTTTGTACTGATTGATGTTTGTTTTACAGGAAAGTTTCCAGGCTGTTATTCCATACCTTATAACAGATTCCACTAATGATAAATAAATTATTTTTTTATAAACAATAATTATTAGCCTGAAACACTCATCTAAATTGAATAAAACCTTCCGAGAAAAGATAAATGTCGCCGGCAGGACTCGAACCACACCCTTCTAATATCCGGTCAGATGCTCTACCATTGAGCTACGTCGGCTTATCGCAAACCCGCCAAGTTAATCAATATATACTAGAGTTTCATTCAATAATTACGGGTTTTTATTATATTTCACCTGTAAACAACCAACTTTATTAGTATGAGGAAGGCTTGTAACGGCTAAATCCCAGAATTTGAAGAGAAATACATTTTTTGTTTTTTGATTTTGATTTCTTAGTTTCTTATTAGTTAAGAAGTGACGAAACATTTATAGTTACTGTCTCTAAATTTACAGGTTCTTTATACAAATAGAACGGCGTCTTTGCGCCTCACACTCTTCACCGCATGATGGTAGTTTTAAATAGTACCTGACCGTTAATGTCAATTGCGTCTTGTGATTTCTGTAGGAAAAAATCTGTTATATAAATACATATGTGTCTGTTTGTGTTGTGTGAGGAGGGATGAGGGTATCGGCTATGGCCTATTTGTTGGAGTTCCTCCGCATTCGGCTTTGGAAACAAGGAAAACCATAGAAAACCTTATTTAGGAGGAAACGGATGTTCACAAGAACGAGTTCGGACTTCAGTGATCTCGGTCTTGAGATCCTGCATTTGGTAGTGTGTGTGTATGTCTGTTTTTGTGTAGTATACGTGTATGGGAGATTATGACTAAACACACTTATCTAAATATGAAGCTAAATAAAAGTTACAGTAGGCAAAGTTTGATAATATTAAAGTATATTGCACGGAAAAAGAGAGAAGGGACTATCAAGTAAGCATAGTATTTTATGTATTGGGTTATGTTTGATTTGGTTTTATCATGTTTTGAATAAGATACCTTGTTTTTTTTATCCAGGCTGTGACAGTTTTTTGAGATTAATTGTAGATATTATATTTTCAGTTAGTAGTTGTTTCAGAGTGGCGGGCATGCAATTATAAAGTTTGATTACGTAATACTTATATAAAAAGTTTCTCATTTCGTGTTGTTCTGTGTAACAAGGAACTCCAATACATTTTTTTTATTTTTTTTATTAATGTTGACATCCTAACTTAATTTTCTGTTTTTTAAATTTTTTTAAAGTTCGTTTTCATGGTTAAAATAATTGTTAAAGTTTCAATTTTTTAAAGCCCACCAAAACGCACAAAATCTATGGCTTGTTGGATATGACGTCACACGAGCAGTCGGATTGACGGTTCAATAGGCAGTAATCGATATTGTATGAATTTCATACAAAACTTCGAGAACTTTATACTCAAATTTAACTGCTTTTCATTGAAGGAAACATTGTAGAATCAGAGTCTCGTTACTGTTGTAGGTGAATTGTACCAAAGTGTAAAAATACATTCATATCCGCAACTAATTAACAATTTATCAGCGTTCAAAGAAAGTCCATAGCTAACTTTTTAAGAACTAGCTTAAAATCAGAATCGCTTGCGTTAATAGCCTCTTTCATTTTTCTGCGCATGCGCGAAAAACAGACGCATGCGCATTGCGCATCTACAGACTTCAACAATCCGTGACGGTAGTAGACAGATATTAACTTGAATGTGTTGGATAAATTGAATAGGTTTGAAATATTGGTGTAACTTCAATGGCTTGAAATAAAAATAAATATATTATGCATTGTAAGAAATAATAGGTTTGAGGTATCATTAGAAATCCCCCGCTTCCAGAATGACTGAAGAAATAATCACCAAAGTGCCATTGACATTGTTGTTGGAAGGGGTATAGAGTATTATTACGTATACAAATTCGTTAAAATTGGTACGAATTTTCAATCAAAAACTCTCAACTAATCGCAATAAATAAACATAATGATTTTACGAGCGATTAATGATTTAATGAAACTGTAAACAGCGAAATTATAAGCTAAAAACATGATAAACAGCAGAAAAACATCTTATCTGGTTAGAGTTGGGCTCAAAAACGGCATGTGTGACGTCAGAAGCAGTGGTACCAGCAGAACATGGTGTTTTAATGGTGCCGTTTTTAATTCACTTTTATAAAACGATTTATAAATTCTACGTATAATTAAATATAATAAAAGTTATATATTCAAAATCGGCATTTGCTGATCTATACGAATATATATTTTTATAGCCATTTTAAAGACGTTAGTATAAAAAAATAACTATTCAACAAGCGAACATATAAACCGGCGCCAACTTCTATATACACACAATTATTTTTTTTTAATATCATACCTTGTTCCACAAGGCATTCCTGCGCCGCGGGCTTCCCCAACCCTAGAGTGGTGGACACGTTGGACAGCCGCCGCACCACAGATTCGGGCACAAGGGCACTAAGTCTCCGTGCTCCGTGGGACTGCCCCATAGAGCTGGGCTCGATGAGCGCGCTCAGCCGGCGGGCCCCGTGTCCCCCGTGCGAGCCGGGCACGGAGAGGGCGCTGAAGCGGCGCGCGTTCACGGGCACGCTCAGGCGCCGCCCGCCCCGCAGACCAGGCAAGTCGCCGCTCATCATGGCTTATGTTACCTGTAAAGATAAGTATTATTATTATTATTATCGTCCATCGACATTACAAGCTCCATAAGAATCATGCATTGTTATACTTGAGATAGGTCACGTCATGCCAAACTATTTTACACATTAAACAATAAAACATTTGCTGCACCAATTTCCCGTATTCTCCGAACATTCACCTTTTCTACAAAAATATGTATGACTTCTTGTATGGCAACATGTTTCGAAAGCGATGCTTTCTTCATCAATATGAATATTTGTAAAGTGTTGAATACAAAATAATTTTTAAATCATTTATTAATAATGACGCCACAAAGTGAATAGCAATATTTTAAAGAAATTATGTTTATAAAGTTGATGAGGTCTGGTGAGTTCAGGCCATTACTAATAATTTTAAACAACAAGATTTTATCAAATATTAAGTGTCGCGTTTGAAGCGTGATGAAGTTATGGAATTTAAAAAATTCTCAATCAAATACATCAGAATATTACATAACATATCTAAATAACCCACAAAAGTAATATCGGTGGATGGAGAGGGGATGAAGACGGAAACGGGTAGTATGTGTTTGATTTAAGTATTCCTGTATATTTCATTTTAGGGTGACAGGTGTTGGTGTTGAGTTGAAGAGGTCAAATTGGCAAACAGTAATACCATGTTCAAAATATGCGATGAAAAGAGGGCGATAAAGGAGAGAGTTTTCGATGGAATTAAAGTAGATCGTGATCGTGATGACATTTCCAATCATAAGCCCAGGTGAGTAACCACTAATTATTGAAAATTTCTAATTGTCTTAACACCGAGCGGAATCGTTCCACAATTCCATTGTTCGATCTAATTTTATGCAAAAAACGTGAAGAGAATCGTTTTCAATATTTTGGACCACATACATAGATTTCAATAAGTACGTTAAAAATACCACATAATACTTAGTGCAATATCTTCGGAACCCTTATTATTTGAGTTTTGGGAATAATATCTTTTTAGAATTATTTTTGTTTTATCTTTATTTAAAAGGGGGATTATGTCAGCGGCGTATTACTGTACTTAAGTTCACTTTGGGGAAAATGTGGGTTGACATTTAAAGCCACGAACTTAAAAGCTCTTGTCGCCGTCTGAATTTCATGAAAGTATGAACCACTTACAGTACCATCACTCATTTTCCGTAGCAACGTATTTTCCAAAAAAAAATCTTTAAATTTATATACAGTCTACGGTATTAATATGTACGACCACCTTCACTACAGGCCTCGGATGGTCGAGTGCCACCCAAGATCGGCAAAAGGAGACCTACGCTCAAAGCTGAACTCCAAAAGGCTCATGGAGAAGAAGTACCAAGGGTCATTAGATATGAGATACTCTTTGTCTAACTTCATAACAAGTAGACACCAAACAAAACATTTATCAACAGTTGTCCGGAAATATTATGTATATTTTAAATAACGGGGTTTCCAAAAACCCGCTGGACGACAGAACAAGAAAAAGATAACAAAATTTTCTAATTTGGGAACACCGAAAATGCTCCTGAGATTATCTTTACAAGGCAAATAAGCCAATAAAAGCACATCCGCCTAATTGCTTCAACATTGTCGAAAGCTATCTAATCTCCACGTCATATTTTTGTTCAAACAGTTATAATAAATTTCCAGATAAAGCGGTGCGGCTTTGTAGTCGAATATAAAGCACTTTCGCACCGCATAGGGCCTGCATTATCTCGTGTTGAAATCACAAAAAATACAACGCAATCGGTGGCCACCAAACCAATCATCACGATGAAAAGGGAAGCAGGGCCGAGTTGTGCATAGGAGCAATGTCGCGCCACGCGATGTGGCTCCAACGTCCTAAAAACCTAAAAAAGCGGGGCCCGTAATTTGTAGATTTGATCATTTACAAAAATTCTGAAGGTGCTGTAGGTTTCCAAATATACAGAAATCTAAGATGGTATTTTCTACTGACTTCACTCGTTTTTTTATTGAACAAATTGATGAAAAGTACTTTTGGATTTATTAAATTATCTGGTTTCACTAAATGGTTTCACCCGAGTTTCATTACTATATTTTTTACAAACAATATGATGTCTTGCCTTATTTTTTTTTTAAATTTCTGAGTGTGATGCAAACTTTTATTAAATACTCGTATATCTTTTAATTTATTTAAAAACATTCTGTGGCTTTGAGTTTGTGTCGTTGCGGCTATTTTTTTTTGTATGCTCACTATATAATCAAGTAGAAATGCAAGGCATCCTTGAAAGCGTGTCTAATATCTTTATAACGAGGTTGCAATCAGCAACCTTGAGGTGATTTTTCACAAAAAACGGCGCTCTACAAATCATCCAATTATTATTATTACTATTCTTATTATTTATTTATTGGGTTATTTATTTATTCTTTTATTTATTCATTTATTTATGTATTTAATCATAAATTTAAAAACAAAATAAAACATTAGCCACTCATCTCCCTAGGACAGTCCTATGTTGAAATGAACGGCTTGACAATTTTAGTGAAACGATAAATAATAAAAAGTAAAATTATGTATATAGTAATAAGCAAACAATAATAAGTAGTTAAAAAAAATCAAATAAGAAGTAAATAATAATGGGTACGTAAAAAAATAAAATAATGACTAAATAGTAATAATTAAGCAGTAATAAGTAAAATAATTAATTATTCAATATAAGACACTATTTTTTTTGTTTGTTTTATGATGTAAATAATATGTTTACCACCACGATAGCCGGATTTTGTTTAGCAAGTGTTCTGAATTGTGGTAAGTTGCTTAAACTGTTTTTATTTTTTTATTTTACGATTTATTTACTACACATTATGTATTCCCCAGTTTTACATAATTCTAAGAAGCAACGGCATGGACGCAGAATTTATGTGAAATTTGTCCCTTGTTGTGAAACTTGCATTCATGCTATGGAATGCAGAAGGAAGGGATAACATTTTCGGTTTTCGGCACATTTACTACTGACTCTTGGGCATTCTAAAATATGCTGTCACCAAGTATAAAATGCCTGTTTAAATACAAAGATGGAAACTGGTAGGTACTTTAAAATCAATTAAAGTAACATTAGACGCGAATTTAATCACACACGGATAATTAAATATCCTTAATTAACTTTTCGCAAGATTAAGTTAACGAGCCTGTAATGAAGATTCCTTCTTTGTTTGACTTTCACTCCACTCACACCTCGCTCCTGGTGACTCACACTCAACCATTCCTCATAACGCACCCTACATACCAATAATAACGTGGATACTGTAGCTACCTATCGTCGATTTCCATTTACAATTTAAAAAAAATAAAGGTTTCACAGCATGAAATAGTAAAAGAATTAACTTTAAATGATAACGTTCAACTCGTAGTGAATAAATTGCCTATATTTAAGGCTTCTAAAGTATCTAAGCGTTTACCTTTACTATTAATTTGAAGAATATTGATCCCCTTATTTTTATCAAAACTATGATAACTTGAAATAATATGATTTTTGTGTACAGCGCCCTTGAGGTGATTTTTCACAAAAACGGCCCTGTACAAATCATCCAACTATTATTATATATCTCTATTACTTATCATAAGTTTCTCATTACTCATCGAAGTTTCTCCGGTTCAAATACAACAATAATTATCACCGTGCACTCCAATCTCTGAAACTACGGCGAATGGTAGCCGACACTATATTCCTGTATAAAATCTTAAATAATGAAATAGACTGCCCTGAACTCCCATCTCAAATTAATCTTAACATACCATCGAAACGTACTCGCCACACCAAACTATTTTACACATTAAACAACAGAACAAACGCTGCGGCAAATTCACCAATTTCTCGTGCTCTCCAAACATTTAATAATCTTTGTTCCAACCTAATTCCCCACATATTTTATGACTCTCTACCGTCATTTAAGAAAAGTATTACTCGTAACATCAATGCGCAATCACAACTCTCAAGTACATAGCACTATTCAGACACATGGGTACACATACACGTTCAAAGACACATACACGTACACTATACACTTTTTTCATATACCTTTTATCTTTACCATGTATCATTCCCTAACATTGTAGTAACCGTGCCCGGATAACCACTTACTAGATATTACATAGAGACATGTCATTGGTAGCTATCTTTGTAATAATTTTCTAAAACCTTTTAATTTATACACGACTCATTTTATACATGTACTGTTTGTTTCTAAAATAAATAAAAAAAATATTATGTGGGAAAACTGCAACGAACAAACACAACAATGCCAGTAAACAATTGCATATTTACTTAATAGTTTAATCTCTTTCTTCAGCGTGATAGAAAGTAGAAGTTACGGTATTGTGGTGTCTTTTCATTATTGCACCAACTCTCTACAAAAGGCATCTCATTAAATAAATTAACACAAAAATTTTCATCGCTAACCCATGTTAGCAGATTAAAAGAGCACAAACTGATCACGATTGTCGCAAGATTGAATACGTGCCTTTGTAAGTCAAAAATTGACAAGTGTGGCGCCGTATTCACGATTCGGAACACTTAATACTTAATGACAATCCTGTTACACATATTTAAGACAACGGGTTATAAAAGCAAGGACAGTCCTGATAATCCTTCAGTCTTGGGTTCAATCTGTTCAAGAGCATTTGCCACTGATCTTGTTAATATGGCCAAGTTCGTGGCTCTTTGTGTTTTGATTCTTCAATCAACGGTAGTGTTATGTGGTCTACTGCCTCCAAAAGACACGTCTTATGGGTTTGTGCCTCGAGATACCAAAGTTGTCAAGTTTAACAGTGATGCAGATAGATGGAAGCCGCACCCTGTTGATGGAACTCTAGCCAACTACGACAGTGATTCCGTGGTCGTCAATGCACGAGGACAAATAAACCTTACAATGGCAACTGTGGAAGATTCAGCTATGGCAAATAAGGAAGCACAACCAGGCAATACACAGTCCAGGAGTTTTGGAGGCTTTCCCAGCACCCTTTATTACTATGAACCTCCTCCAGCGTATCTACCTCCCCCAGTGCACACAGACTACACAACATCCCCTCCAACAGATGAAGAGTTTATAAACAGGCCATCTCACGATGAAGTTCCTCAATACGCTCCAGAACCTCCATTTCAAGGCTATCATTACGTTGTGCCTCAAACTCCTGTTGATGATCTGCTGCCTCCAATATCTCACGATGAGCCAATTCCCGATATACCATCTTCACAATATCTTCCATCGCCATACCCGGGTCCGCCTAGATACCCTACCCTTCCCGAAGTAATTATTGCAAAAGCACCTGAACCAAATGGAATTAACGTAAAACAAACTTCGACCATCGACGATACGCATTTAGATGGAAGGCATTCAAAACAAACGACCCCTCTTCATATAGAAGTTACTGAAATGCATTGTTATGATACTCCGACAGATGGAAGATTTCAGGCTGTACTGACTGTTAAATCTCCTGGTGAAAATATACCAGTATTTGAAGATCTTCGCCACGTCGATAACAATTCCCCATGCATTGTAAAAACTGACGGTGTACCACTCCGATACAATTCGAAACTCAGAATCAATATTTCCAAAAGGCATTTCAACGCTTGTTCGGTCAAGGATTGCTCCGTGTCTTCAGATGTGGTACACTTATGCGTGAAACTTCGCTTCCCAACATTGTCAAGGATGAAGCTGGCGGAAGATGCTGTTTTAACACTTCAGTGCAGAACCCAGGATAGAATTGTAGCGCACACTAAGCACTTATCAATCGATGTCGATAATTCAGCGTAAGTAACATCCTCGTAATGATCATATTCCCTACGTACGAAATCACAATTTTCTCAATCAAATCCCAGGAAGACAAAAATTAAGGAATCAAATGAATTAAATGCTTATTATTTTTATAAACAATAATTATTAATCTAAAACACTCATCCAAATTGAAAACCTTCCGAGCAAAGATAAATGTCGCCAATAATAAATGTTGAATTGAAACACTAGTATATATATTGATTAACTTGGCGGGTTTGCGATAAGCCGACGTAGCTCAACGGTAGAGTATCTGACCGGACATTAGAAGGGTGCGGGTTCGAGTCCTGCCGGCGACATTTATCTTTGCTCGGAAGGTTTTTTCAATTTGGATGAGTGTTTTAGATTAATAATTATTGTTTATAAAAATAATAATTGTTACCCTTTGCGCTATGCACAAAAATCTTGTCTTAAGTTTTTAAGAACTTTAGTTTATCAATTAATGAATTAAATGCTTGATTGCTGATGAAGCCGATGTAAGCATCGTGTACAAGATTGATAAAAGAGACGTTTAAATTGTTTAGATTATGTGGAGCGGATGGATGGAATGATTGGCTAATATATGACGGGCAAGTGGATGGAAGAAGAAGTCAAGGACACCCCAGGAAATCATGACACAATCAAATTAATCATATACTTGCAGTATAACAGAAGAGTTGTGTGTATGTTGTATGAGACGATGTATGAAAGTAAATGCAGCAAAGAGTTTGTGCCAAAGTTAAGTTGTGGGTCGCTTAAAGCAATTCTTTTAAAATATGTATTTACAAAACAGAACAATTTATACCCCTTCCGTCTCCGCCCAAATTCTATCTTATACCCTCCAATATCTTGGTGAGCGGGCAGCAAGTGCCGCTAGCACATAAAACACAGTTTACAATTCTTTTAAATAAAAATAAATAAAAGTACTACAGTAGCAAGAAGTCCCCCGCTCACTGGGTAGAGAAGATTATCTCCACATGTATGCACCTCTAACCACAGTAGACACAGGAAGGGGGAGAAATGTTCCCTGGCACTGTACACGAAAAAATTTACAACAGGATATATAAAACGATTTAAAGTGTTTTAAAGAAATAAGTAAGGATGTGTAATATAGAATAATAAAGACAGCGTGAAAAATTATAATTTTATCCTCTCTACAGTCCCTACCTACCCCTGAGGAGAAATAACTTGACGGTGAGATATTTATGTAAGTATAGGTAATAAGAAAAAGAAGATTAAAAAAAAGAATTATCACGTCATACAATAAAATGTCCAAATGTAAATCTATCTACCAACCGTCGCTTTCTTTATCATTAAAAATCGCGATGTCGTCTCATTAAATCTTACTGAATTATTTCAGGTCCTCAAGGTCCTCAGACGTGGCGAAAGGGGGGGCCCGAGGGGGGCTGAGATCCCGCGTGGGACTCTACCGCAGGGGAGCCAGCGGAGGCCACACGGAGCCCCTGCCTCGAGGGGCACGGGTCCCTATCGGAGAGCTGCTCATGCTAAGGGCGCAGATTGAACCAGAAGATGGTAAGTTTTGAGAGATGGATTTGGATTCTTCTAGAAATATTCTTCCTGTCTTCTAGCATTCTTTTCAAGTTTGATTCATATCTATCGGCACCGTGCAGTACAGACACAGACACGTAAAGCGGCAGACACGGCAAAATTAGTTACTTACATTATCTATGAACACATTCACGCACGGTGTAATGTGAATACTCCCATCTGTGCCGTGTCTGTCACTTTATGTGTCTGCACTGCACGGTGCCGGTAGATGTCACTGGTCAGTTCATCGTCTTTGGGACCTGCCGAATCTAATGATGAAACCATCATCAGATTCGGTAGGTCTTTAAAAGGTCGTATCGCCCGAAAACCTATGGATAAGGAGTAGGGACCTCATAAAATCGCATTATTTTTGTCGAAATTCGCGATATTTTTCAGCAAAAGCGGTGGTATTTTGCAACAGTGATGTTACGTTAACCTTTTGGTAAGACCGTTTTTGCTTTTTTGTTTTTATTTCGAGGTGAAAGGATGCCTGAAGTTGCGTTCATTTTATAGCTATTCAATCTTGTCAAAGCCATGGACAAATAAATATGTAGAATGTATAAACTTACTTTCTTTTTTTTAAATTCCAGAAAATAGAACGAAAAGTCGCGTTATTGCAAACGCGAAAAGTTTATGTCTCTTACGGGTGATTACATTTTAATGTGATAATGTTGTGTTTGTCGATAATGTAGATTGAATTATAAATATTTTAGGTTGGGTTTCGTCTCGTCTGAGTTCCGTGTCCCTAGCCGGGGGTAGTGCGGGCGGCATGGCCCTGCTGGGGCCCGACGGCTGCCGGCTCGAGGGGGCCCGGGCGCTGTGCCCTCGGGAGTCTCGCCACGCGCCGCCACTGGCGCATACCTTACTTATCAGGTTAGTAGGTTACGGAAGAATTATTATTAGCGAACTGTTTATCAATACCTACCTTCCTTGTAACAAAAGGCAGGTTATTAATATTGTCACAGTAAAAAATAACAGAGAAAAGAATAACTCCAGTATTAGATTCCTCTCCCCGGTCTGTAAATTGATGGACATTGTACATGCGAGTATGATTGAAAAATGTCAATAATGTATAATAGAAAATCATTAAATGAAAGAATGCAATCATTTTTTAAGAACCATCCTATTTTTAATCGACTATTTTATTTATTTGTCGTTTACCGATTTCTCTTATGGTGTAAGTAGTTGGATGCATAATTTCCCTGGTGCAGGTATTTTTTTAACTGATAAATTCAATCATTGCACATACAGACACTCCATTTTTATTGTTTTGTCAATTATATTTCAGCACATTAATAACCCTATATATAATGCAAATAGACTAGAGCACACTTACAATACTCGTCGCAATTTTAATGAAAGATTAATGGAAGGACAAAGAACTTTAGATCACATGATTCCTAACTGCTCTAAATATGTTACCCGCTGAAATAAAAAAAATAAATAAAACAAACTCGGTTAGCTGAAAGAAACTATTCGTATTAGATAATTAGGAAATATTATTTTATGTACGATTTATTATGTTTTTATTTATTTTTTAAAAATATTTTTGTAGAAATATTTTTGAGTGAGATTCTTACATGTGTTTTTATTTTATATAAATATAAATACTTTGTAACTTAACCGTAACTGTAAATTTAGTACAAGGTTTTGAATAACAAGCTCCCGTTAGACAAACTACTAAAAAGTAGTTTATCTGGACGTTTTGCCCTATATTTTTGTAAAAAAAAAAACGTGAAAATCCACGGGAATGGGTTTTTGGCGGGCGTGAAATTCAGTTGAAACTGAAATAGTGTTTTCTCTATTTAGGTAGGTACTGCCTGTCTTTTATATATTAGAAAAAATATTTAATACAGGGAAAATAAGCAGGCGCCTACTTCGTTACATACATACACATAGCTTGGTATAAAATGTAGACATTTAATAAAGCGGAACTAATTTTTTTCATTTAAAGCTACTCACTTTGTCTATGAAATTTGTTCTAGACATTAAATAAATGTTCACGCTTGAGCTTGACAGTTCGTTTTAAAGAAACAATGCAATTAAAATTTATAATTTTGGTCTGTGAAATGAGTTTTATTTTGTTTAGATTTTTTTATTGTATTTTTATTTTATTAAAGAAACAAAACAGTACATTTATTACAGTGAAAACAATTTCCAGAAATTAAATTTACAAAGTAGGTTCCTATAATATGTTGCCCTGTAATTTCTAATTTATACTTGTATTTACCAGGTGACATGTGTAGTGTATAAGTGTGTGTTGATGTGCGAATGTGTTTGTTGGTGTGAGATGTGATGATCTACATATTATAGAAGTGATACCATATGTATGCGCATTGAGCAGTTTATATTATTGACAATTGGCTCTTTTTAAATGTGGCCAGTGAATCCGAAAAAATATCTACCTCTTTTTATATGAATACCCCACAAGAGTCCCAACTGTTCCCAACCGTCTGGAGCCAGTGAGACTAAGGCATCCCCAATTGGGGAATGTTGTTAGGCTGAAGGTATTGGGGAGGGAAAGGAGAAGGGGAAGAGGACGGTGGGTAAATACCTAGCTATTCAGATCTGGTCACCAAACACGGCTAAAAGCCATTTCGAGCAACGTTTCAATTCTGAATGGTGGTCTTTAACCAGGGCGATCTTCCACTCTGGAACGTGTGCCAAATATACTAGATATTATTTTTAAATGAATTAATCGTGAAACAGCACAAATTATTTAAATAAAATTTACTTGCGCACGCCGGGATTTGAACCAACGACCTTCGGATTCGTAGTCGAGAGCCTTACCCTTCAACCATGGAGGCCGTTAATATCTATATAATGAACATCTAATAAATGGGTATTTATACATTAAGTAATAAAAAAAAAGTTTTATCTAAATTTGTCTTAGAATATGATGTAGAATTATCTCCTTTGGGAAAGTACCATTAATTTCAGAAGACCGTTTGGTTATAGTAGAAAAGATTATTTTTACCATTTTTAAAACTTACTTTAATTTTTCTATGAGCCATCTTGGCGGTGTCATTTAAAAAAATTTAAACGATCTCAGCTCCCTCAATTTTGTCTACTTTTAAATGTCAGACTGTACCTAAGTATTTCAAATCTTGGTAGCGATGTGTCATTTATTTTATGACCACAAAAATTTGCACCACATTAATTTTCACTAAGTAATAAATTTCTGCAAGCCGTTCTATTTTGAGAAGAGAGAATATGTACACCTATCTTTGCAGGTAATTACGATAAACACAGTAAATTCCGCATTTTACGTTACGATATTCTGATGCCCCGGAGATAAACATTGCTCTACCATGTAAAACAAGAGCACTTTTTCAAAATTCGTAGAACATCTCTTAGTGAATAATCACGTCCCGCTTGACAACAACGAGCCTAAACCCTTACATATAGAAAGAAAGGGACTTACATTAAATTTAGTTCAACAATTAGAAATTAATAAACGAACGAATGATCATAATATAACATTAATTAACAAAGTAAGGAAAATTATTTATTCACCACTTCTCAGTATGTTCACATTATCAAAACAATATAACACATATAAATAAATCAATTAAGAAAACATTGTCATTTAAATGCAGGGAAAACACATTATAAATGTAATAACCTCACAGAGGAGAGAATTTTAATTATATCATAACTAAATCAGTATTACCGGTAATAAATCATTATTTTTAAAAACCCGTCCAAATTAGAATTGAGTGGGAGTAAAAAAAACGTATAAATAATTCGTCACAATGTGGATTAACCGCACTTTGAAAATGGCCTTTAATGCCGAAACAGCTGTCACAATAATAAAAACTAAAAATACTTATTAAATGTGATTTACATTAAATTTAAAAAAATATATTTGCTCTCTCCGCCGCTGGAATAACGCCAATACATTCTTATACCTATCTATAATAATAGAATGTATTACATTATTATGTCTTGCTATGTTAAGTAAGTGTATTATTAGTATTTAATAATACAAACGTTTCTGTATATATAGAAAGTGCTGTATATAAACAAAGGTTCTAATGGGAACGATACGTGATCCATTTCCGTGCAAAACTCGATACGGGTATTGTACGTATTAGAGGTGAATGAAATAACATGAAACCGTTTTTTCGTAACAATTTAAGTTCCGAAACGGTTGTAACAGTTTCGCGGATTTTGTAATAACCGTTTTAAAAAACGTGTAACTACGCCCGCAATAAACCTTTGTGAAATGATTCAAATATGGCACTATTCGTTTCATAATTCCAAGTGAAACGTTTAAAACAACACCCCGAAACACTTCACTAGCTGCTATTTTTTATGTGATACCACACAAGAGTCCCAACTGGTCCCAACCGTCTGGAGTCAGTGAAACTATGGCATCCCCACTTGGGGTATGTTGTGAGGCTGAAGGTATTGAGGAGGGGAAGGAGATAGGGAAGAGGAAAGGGGGGATGTACTTGGCTATTCAGATCTGGTCACCAAACACGGCTAATGCCATTTCAAGCAACGTTTCGATTCTAAATGGTGGTCTTTCATCAAGGCGATACTTATAGTATCTACCAATTTGGAAGGTGTCGCAAATATACTACATATTATTTTAAATGAACAATTTATGAAAAAACACAAGAAAATCAAATAAATTTTACTTGCTCACGCCGGGAATCGAATCCGCGACCTCCGGATTTGTAGTCAAGGATCGTAACCACTCAACCACGGAGACCGTCAAAATATACCGCCATACCCGTAATAAACCGTTGCAAAGAAACGCTTTCACATTAAATGCTTTTGCCCGAAACTCCGTCGCTGACCGTTGCTATGAAACATTACGCAGCAGCTGTTAAAAAAAAACTTCCAATTTATTATGTTATTTGTAAACAGTTTCGAGTAATCGTTTATTTTGAGAAATCGAAACGGTTTCGGTTATTTTGAAAGATAAACTAAAACGCCCACCTCTTCTAGTACGTATCACTAATAAAGTTAGCCTCATTTAGCGTCGGTTGGTTTTGTACTAACTACAGTGCGCCATTACAGTATTATATTATTTCTACCTGTTATCGTAGATTTGAATAGGATAATAATACTTGTACAATAAATGGAATACCTAAGATATGAGATGATTGACAAATAGGACATCTATATTTGCTTTAGAACCGGTTATCTATGAAAATATTTATTTTAATATTCCTAAGTAAAATAGGCATGAAGGCACAGTGGTGTGCGCAGGAATAATCTAATATCATCCGAAGGATCGATCTTCTTTTAAATTTTATTCGGTTAAAAACAAACAATTCTATACACATTTGAAACATATTGTATGTTTACTGGGTTGCACAAAGCGGTGAAGTCCGAATAAAATATACATGAGTATAATTTTTTTTGATGTAGTAAACGGAGAATTGAAAGGTATGGAACAATCAATATGGCGTCTTGTTTTATCATTTAATGATTATTTGGATATTTCAAAGCTCCGTAGCTCATCGTGAAAGTGCCGTTGCTAGCTGAAAATACTCGTAGTTGCGTTGACCAAGAAAATCCGAACACAAAAACTTGCCTATAATTTCATGCTAGGGTTCACGATTCAAACGAGCAATTTATCACGATTAAAAATGGTCACTTTTATATATGAAATAAGAAAGAATAAATCCAACCGTCTAATAATTATGCATAATAATATGTAAATATAAAACAATAAGTAAATAAAACAAAATATTATAAAGTTTGCGTCAAGTGAAGTTAAATGAAAATCAGAGATTCAAGAAATTTCAGTAAATATCTGGGGACTATCGCTAAATATGTCTGAAATCACGAAAGTTTACTAAGTATATTCACAGAAAAAAGACACAAATAAAATAAGTGTTTTTTGCCAATGTTTTAACTCCATTTATCCAACAAACGTTCTTGGTGTTAGCACACCACTGTGAAAAATTATAAAAGGTTATTATATCAGTACGTACAATGGAAATGTGACAACCTTCTTCAAATCTTATTGAGCCTTTTGTTCAGAATTGCTCTAAGAATTGAAGATGATGAAACTTCCTAAAATAGGCTTCCTGACGACGTGTTTTGGACGTGATGCATGATTATATACGAGTATAAGGACTTAAGTAATAAGTCAAATAATTATTTGGTGAACGTTTCGTTTACACGACTCGTTATTCAGAAATATCTACATTAGTACCTACCTAAAAGAGGCTGTGATTCAATATAACATAGTCTATCCCTATCGTATCTCAGTTGGAAAATATAACATTCATTTTAACTTTTTTACTGTATCCATTTTTCGACTGGCAGTCTATTTCACATCTCCGATCTACCTACCAGGGTGTTAGTTGAAGTTTGCCGGTTTTTTCAATAAGGAAAACGCTTAATTCTCAGGGGAATCCCAAAATTTTTTTATTCAAAGTATTGACCATCGGATTCTATACATTTTGCCCATCTTTGAGGCAAATCATGGATACCATTCCAAAAAAAAAAATTTCTCTTTCGAGGCAAACCATTCGACGAGCCATTTTTCGACTTTTTCAAAATTGGCGAAGCGCTGCTCTGCGAGTGAGTGTCCCATCGATGCGAAAAGGTGATAGTCGGACGGGGCAAGGTCTGGAGAGTACGGCGGGTGCGATAATATTTCCCAATTCAATGCTTTGAGAGTGTTCTTCACTACTTTAGCTGTACGAGGCGGTTTGGCGGTTTTTTCGATTCGTCTCTCGTTCATTTGATGTGGTACCCATTTTCCATACTTTTGGATCTTTCCCATGGCTTTTAAACGTTGGCAAATTTTTGTTGCGATTGGGTTGGGTCTTCATCCAATAACGCCTGCAATTCTTCGTCTTCAAACTTTCTCGTTGCACCAGGATGTTCATTGTCTGTTAAATCGAAATCTCCACTTTTAAATTGACGAAACCATGTCTCACATGTTCTAATCACTGAAGCATGTTCACCATAAGTTTCTATCAGCAACCGATGAGCTTCAACTGCTTTTTTCTTTTGATGAAATAAGAAAAGCAACGAATGCCGCAAATGCGATTTACTTGGAACGAAACTCGACATATTCACTGAGGTAACCAACTATGACACTATTATTTTGGCAGAATGTAACTTGTGTATTTTTGAAGGTTAATGTCCATAGAAAAATATGACATAGATGCCAAATCATAGAAATGTATACATATCTGAGTAAAACCGGCCAACTTCAACTAACACCCCTGGTATATGAAAAAGTAACAAATACACGATAAAAGAAAATATTATTTCTTTCAAAATAAAATAAATTTACTTAAATGATTAAGGCCGGACGCGCACTAGGTAGCCAGGCTGGGGCAGCCAAGCTGAGGCAGCCAAGCTTAGGCGACCAATAGATCTTCAAATTTTTATGAATATTTAGCCGCTTAAACCGATAATTAGAACTAGTTCCGGCGCTGTGACCACTAGTGATAAATCACATCTCTCATATTTGACTTACGTAAATAACTGCATCTAAAATTTAAGTAAATTCGTAAATTGTCTACTTTTACCATCACTGACTTCGATGATTCATCGGGCGATGGGGAATGTCGATGATATTAATTGATAATGGTTGATTTTTAATCTAAATCTGTCTAAAGAGGAATTTTAAAAGTTTCAACGTGAGAACATAGTTTGTTTTCAACGGTTAGTTCGTCATAATTTCATGAATAATGCACTGATTCCAGCAAAACAAATATTGGTTCTTCGCATATCGAACCAAGCTGGTTGGTGTGTGGGATTTTATCAAAAATCAACTCTTAAATAAAACCCGTGTAAAAATAAAAATCGTGTTGACATGACAGCATGGTTGTGAAAACAAACCCGCAAACAGTACTTGTAACTAGTTCCGGCACTAGTACCTACTTATCTCGGACTGATAAACCGGCCCTATTAGTATACGAGCGAACGCACTAGGCAGCCAAATATCGTTGGCTGCGGGAGCCAGTCGAAACATGGCGATAGGCAGCCATGGCTGCTTGCAGTCAAGTGCGACATATGGAAATGTATGTGGCTGCCGAGGCTGGCCTTATTATTTAATTGAAAATGATGCCACTAAGTGATTTTACTTTAACTGAAGAAGTAAATTTACAAACTTCTAAAGCACTTTATTTAAAAATAAAGTGCTTTAGAAGGTTTATATTATTCCCAATGTGTGGATCGTGACCTGCAGATCGTTAGTTTTATATTATTCCTAATGTGTGGATCGTGACCTGCAGACGCTAGTTTTATATTATTCCCAATGTGTGGATCGTGACCTGCAGTTCGCTAGTTTATATTATTCCCAATGTGTGGATCGTGACCTGCAGATCGCTAGTTTTATATTATTCCCAATGTGTGGATCGTGACCTGCAGTTCGCTAGTTTTATATTATTCCCAATGTGTGGATCGTGACCTGCAGATCGCTAGTTTTATATTATTCCCAATGTGTGGATCGTGACCTGCAGATCGCTAGTTTTATATTATTCCCAATGTGTGGATCGTGACCTGCAGTTCGCTAGTTTTATATTATTCCCAATGTGTCGGATCGTGACCTGCAGATCGCTAGTTTTATATTATTCCCAATGTGTGGATCGTGACCTGCAGATCGCTAGTTTTATATTATTCCCAATGTGTGGATCGTGACCTGCAGATCGCTAGTTTTATTCATTTCGATAATTATATTAGATGTTAAAAATGAACTAAATAAAGTAGATAACCAAATCCGACCGGTCAGTGGCTGAGTCAGCATCGCATCCGGGTCCCACCCAGGCGTTGCGACGCTTCGTGAGTTAAATTCCTCGGCTGGCTAAGTCCTCCATCACGACACAAGCAATATCTTCCGCTTAATGCGATGGTAGTACAAGATTTTCAAATATTATCAGGTTAATCGTAACTCGGGAATGTTTCTCAAACTATGTATTAAATTAATTGCACTTATTCAGGACAAATTGGAAACATGGTAAAATCTACAAATGAATACTTTCATATTCGAATACTGTGCGAATAATATATATTTTTTAAATAGTGCATTTTACATCTTCAGAGACTGGTAAAAATCATCACCGATACATCCACCACGAATTTACTGTTTCAAATACAGAAATATTAAATATTGGAGCAACATATGTGAATAGATGCGTGGATTGCAAACCCACATTTAGGCAGCATAACGACGAATTTATTAGCAAAATTCAAACAAGAACTCATCGATTTCAAGACACCCTTTACACACCGTATTTGGGGGAGCGAAGGGCAAGAAGGGTCAACTTTTGCCAACTTTTCCTGATATAATTAAATAATTTTATCCCAAAACCTTGCTAAAAAACTTACACGAAGCTAACTTTTGGGCCATCGGTATATCGACGATTATTTAGCGAGAATCCGAAAATACCCTTTCTGCGGAAAATTGCTAGATCCACCGCAGATTACTCTGAACTCCTTCAATGGATCCAACTGCGAGTTCCCAATAGACCAACCAGATCGGACCAAATTCTTAGTCTTCCTCGATGCAACACTAATTCTAAGCAAAACTCCTTCATTTATCGGGCATCACATATTTTTAATTCGCACTACTCAAAATTTGACATCTTTAACTCTACACCACACTCCATAAAGTCACACCGGCGATCTATCGAGCCTTTATAACTTCAGATACCTCAGATATAAATAAAAGCCAAGTGAAAACCTGTAAATGGTCAAATTTATATCACTTATTTATTATTTTATTACACTTATTATTGTATGTAAACTGTTGGTCTCCTAAATAAAACTAAACAAAAAAAAAAAAAAAAACTTATTTCTACAGAGCAACTAAATAACGTGGCAGCGGGTATGCCGATGGTGAAATGTGAGCCTGGTTCGTCTCTCTGGAATAATTTGGTCCTAGTGCTTTGACAAAAAAAAAACCACCCCATCACGTATGTGACCGTAACGTAACTCCATAGATGCTTTCAGGGCCGCACTACAACCCACATGTTACACCTAAAAATACGTAATAATTAACGGGGAGAGGGACGTCGGAGATTTATTATTTATTAATTCAAATAATTATAATACTATTTTGTCATACGATAAATACGGCGTTTTTAAAGAGGGAAAAATTATTTACGTTTTTTTTTAAATTTGCATGGGCTTAGCATTTATCAAAATAATATCAGAAACATTACAGATTTCTGACCGTTCTACGCATGTTTTACAAAAACATCTAAAAAATTGAGTAATTTTTAAAAAATGCTGTGAAGGTTTTTCTTTAACATGCCGATAAGATAAATTTAAAAAAAGAACAGTGTGTAGTTTAATTTTTTCATAAACACTACATAACTTTAATGTTTTTTTTTTTTTAATGCGGATTCCAAATTTTTGGTTAAGTTTATTTACAAAAACGTAACGAGAAAGGATTAACAATATTTTTCTCCATTTTAAAAATCACATTCATATTTTAAATATGTTGTAAAACATACAATAGGACGGCCAGAAAAAGTAATATTTCTGATTAGATATTGATAAATGCTAAGCCAATGTAAATTTATAAAATATTTAATAAATATTTTTCTATTTAAAAACATTATGTTTATCGTATTGCGTAATAATACTATCATTATTTCGAAATAATAAATAATTCCTCTCCGACATCCCACTCCCCCTTAAAAACGTTTACTTTGCATGTAAAATTAAGTAATGCATTCATAATAAAATGTGTACACTTCTTTTCTTTTATATTCACTGTTTCAAATACATGATAATCTATTCCTATGTAGGAAAATGTGCACAAATCACCATTCTTTCCTTTTGCACTGTAAAAAAATGCTACTCGTTACTGGTCTGACAATTACAAAGTTATGCAAAACGATGGACCCATTTTCGTACCGCTATATTCCCTGGATTATACTATTATGTGAGAATGAGAATTGAAAGAGGAAGTCCCAAAGCTTTGAATCCCGACGCTAGATCGCTCATAGTTGTGCTGACGACCGTTAGAGTGCTCTGGCCGCCAGGCAGCCATTTCGCGTCAGTGATGCTTAAAATGGCTACTATGCAACACAGGGTTTTATGTGAATCGGTAACTGTAGTTTGGCGTACACTTCGTCTCCATTGAACCTTTTTTATTTATTTATTTTTAACATAATCATTTATCCAAGAAAGAAAAAAATAATTGTTAGAGTAATAATTCATACTACGTATATTGTAACGATTCATTTTTATAGAAATACATAATAAATATGTACTTTCGTATATATATTTTTATTTTATATAAAGATATGCCCCCATAAAAAGCTATGCTTGTGTATACGGGGGGGGAGGTTGTTACTTTTTTTTTAATTTAGAAGTTTTCAAAAAAGTATTTTTATTGTTTTTTTTATATATTATTTAGTTTACGTTTTCAGTACCTTATTTTTGTTTTGTTTTGAATTCTATAAAGTCGCTATTAATAAATCTTATATTTTCCGGTAATTTACTAAATAATTTTATTCCTACGTATTTGTAATTTTTTGACCTAAAGTTTTTTTTACATATTGGAATCGGTAATATGTCCCTGAGATTTTCAGTGTTTCTAAATGGTTCAGTTTTATTTAAAATATATTTATATATTTGTAAAGTTGCGTGGTATAGGAAAAGAGTATTTAAATTATTTAAATATTAGTTCTGAAGGATATAAAAATGATTTTAATTATTAGTTTTTGTGCAATGTAAAGGGATTGTGTGTGAGTTTTATAAGTACTGCCCCATCCTATTATAGCATATTGAATAAGGAACTCCAGTGAAAAATATAATGGCTTTAAAAAAATATATATTCACATAGATCAGCAAACGCCGATTCCGAATATGTAACTTTTATTATATATAATTAAAAGTAGAATTTACAAATCGTTATTTAAAAGTGATTAAAAAATCGTCTTATCAAAACACCGTGTTATGTTGGTACCATTGCATTTGGAACATTTGACGTCACGTGCGCATTCTGTTTTTTGTATTAGTATGGCATTTTTATTTTTCACTTTTGTTTTGTATTTTTTTAAGTTTTGGTGTAATTTAAACTTACGTTGGGTAACTTTAAGCTCTATAATTGTTGTTCAATAGAAAAACTATTATTAGTGAAATAAATTAGAGTATTCATGAGCAAACCAATTATCTAATATTATTTAATATTAATGCTCAATACTATTATTATTCTTTGAGTTAAAGTTTGCAAAAAGGTACATAATTTTATTAGATATGTTTAGTTATGGTTTACTATGAATAGAATATAAAATTATGTACGTTAAAGCCCATCCTTGTTTTGACATTTGACATTCTAACCTCATAACCGACCGACCAAAAATTTGAAGCGTTTTGGCGACCTTTTAAAAATTGCAACTTTGAAAATTATTTTAATTATGAAAACTAACTTTAGAAAAAAAAAGAAATATACTGGTATTTATGTTTGAACGTCATTATTGTTAAAAATAAAAAATAAAATAAAAATCCAATGGAGTTCCTTATTATAGATTGACAGAAAGCAAAGTCATTCGAAGTAGTCTTCATTCAAAATATGTTTCAAACAGCAAAAGATGTGGGTCAATTTTCGTACTCTGTTTTTTAAGAATAATTGTGTGTGGTGTCCATTTTAGGCATTGGTATATTTATAGTGATGCCAAGGTTTTTAATTGGTGTTTTGCTTTCATTTTAGTACATATTAAGTTACATTGGTGACGTTGATAGTTTGGTACAGAATGTATCTTAATGTCTATTTCAGATGGTGTTTTTTTTGTTGTTGTTTTTTTCATAAAGAAAGGTACCTACGTGGTGTATTTTTTTAGAGTGTAACGTTAGAAACCACATTTAAAAAATATTAATGTCTGTGTTTGCCTTTTCCTTCAATTCAAACCATGTGTTTGCTTTTAGGAAAAGAACTGTGTCATTAGCGTATGAGACAAATTCACTCCACTAGAAAGAGCATTTGTCGTTTGTACCACCAATTTGAGCAAACTGGATGTCTCTGTAAAGGAAAAAGCCCGGGCCGACCGCGTTTATCAGAGGAGAACGTGCGAAATCGAGTCCATCATTTTAAATAACACTCTTGTTGGATAATTACATGTTCGATCTGCACCTATGGCATATCCGGTACTGGGGAATGTATCTAAAAATTTGTGCAATTTGTTGCTGACTGTTTTTTATAAATGTTTTTTTTTTATAAATCCATGTCAATTATAATTAGACCATTATTATATGTTGCGGGATTGAAGTCGACCGCAGAAATAATTTAATGTAGCAAAATTGATGGAACAATGTGATCCGCAAATAGCTGCGGTCTGGTGGTGGAACAATAATAATGTATCTCTATGTTGAATTGCATAATGTCGAATTTAACATGAATTAAACTCTTAGGGCGGGTTGTTTCACAGAATTTGAAGGATTCATCAAAACTTCAAAATTAATATTCAAGTTCTATGAAATTTCTATCCGAGTTCTGTTATTATTACATCACTGGCCAGTTGTTTCACGGTGCTTGAGTAATAATAAAGCTGGAATAAAACTTTCACAGAACTTGAATATTAACTTTGTAATTTTGATGAAATCTTCAAATTCTGTGAAACAATCCGCCCTCAGCATCCCAGATACGTAATTAAATGGAGGTTTCCAACTTGTTTGCTATTCTCTTAACTATAAGACAAAATATCGATTTAATTTAATTTATTTATTAGTACAACCATATAAATATTGTTAATTCTTTTTTACTGTGCCTGTCTCACTAGGCACAACTGTGTTGAGACAGTCAAGTTTACAAATTATTTTATTTTATCATTAATTTATTCAATAACATTTATATAATAATCAGAAATGAAGAGTTATTGGTATCAATAAAGATACATAAAAGTTATTGTATATATAGAAATAGACTTGAAAGTACCTAAGGTAAAGTGAGTGAGCGAGTTGGGTGAGTTCACTGGTTATTGCATGACCTTTATTGGTTATCCATTGTTTACTGGTGATTTAAATTGACTTAAACTTTTCATTTGTCTTGTTCTGTTGGGCAAGTTGTTGAATGATTTAGGCGGAAAGCATCTGAAGTTTCTTTGTCCAGATTTTGTTTTTGTTTTAGGCTTTAATAATAATAATATTTGAATAATTTGTATAGCGCCGTTTTTTTTTGTGAAAACCCACCTTAAGGACGATGTACAATTTTTTTTAGGTTCCATCTTATCGCTAACTCTAAACAATCTATTATTACTACTTATGGATAACAAATGCATTCACCGATTCATCGATCAATAATTCCAAACTATATTATGTACAATGTATTTGAACAATAAAGGTGATGCCGCGTTAAAATATACATGTTATTAATTTTGTGTAACCTACAGACAGATAATAGTAAATATTATTCTTCGGAGTTACGTTGCGTGTTTCGTGTGTTTTGAGTATTTTCGTTTTGAGTATTTCGTTCGTTTTGGTGCATTTGTTTTTGAAGAGGTGAGTTAAATTGTTTTATAGAAACAATTGTCGAACATCTAGTACTTGAAATTTATTATCTATTTGTTTGTCTCAGCAAAAACTCTCGAAGGGTGAGCTCTCGCGTCATGAGATTTGCACAGTCTTTCGTATCAAGAATTTTCTGGTCTGCGTTATTATTTTCAGTAAACAGTGTTATCTCCATTATTAATTAATGAGATATTTATTTGACGAGATATCAAAGTGTTCATTTTTTCTGTTGGAAAAAATAGTGTTGATACTCGGGCGAAACCGGGTAGCAACTACTAGTCGTCTATAAATAATGCATTTTATTTAACATGTCTAATTGAACCACATTTAAAGTGGTAATTCGATGGGCATTATGCTGATTCAAATAATGTAAATTTGATATGTAAATATCCTCACAGCACATTAGTATTCTTGCTCAGTACTAAATACTGTCCTCATTATAATATCAACGTAGCCACTGTACCCGCTGTACCGATTCCAAACTGACAACTGGCAGACAAACTACAAACACACAATATTAGTTTAATAATGACAACTGACAGTACAAACACACAATATTAGTTTAATAATGATAGACGTAGAGTCAGGAGTGTCAATGTGTCACTCCAAGTTTGCAATAACCGGTTCGTTAGGCGTTTTATAGACCGCAGACCAAATTAGAGATTTCTATGCATTTTCATTTGCCAAAAGATGACGTTTTCGTCATTGTAGGTCGGTGATTCTCAAAGTGGCTACATCTTTCCCCCTGGGGGCGCTATAAAACTGTAGGGGGCGGTGGTCTCGGGGACAGTAAGGGGGCGGCAAAGTGGCGAGGGCAAAAAGGTTTAAAAAAAGTTGTCCACTTAAGTGAGTTCACACTTTGCTATTCATACCTATAAGTCATGCATTGTCACAATACCCATAATATCTACATACAATTAAGATTTAATTTAATTATTAAATTTTAAAAGTTACGATATTAAAAATCTTACGTATTTCGTGACTTCCTTCTTAAATTTCAAAACATTTTCCTATTCTTTTATATTGGCCGGAATTTCTTGGAAGATCTTCATGGGTCTATATAGTAATGAGTTTTGCGATTTTGTTTTCATTCGAAAGGAAAGTCTTATTTCATCTATTCTTCTTATAGATGTTTGATAATTTTTCTAAAGAATTCAGAATTTTGTTGGCCGTTAAATATACGAATATATTATTCAGTTCACATTGTGCTTAATTTTTCCTGTAAATGTACAAATCGCATATTTTAATTGTTAGATTTTCAGGAGAGCAGGTCATTAGCAGGTTCAAGTAACAGGTCAGAAACAAATTAATACTTTTTCGTCAATGTATAGGGGGCGCTGATGAAAATATATTTGAAAGGGGGGCGGTGAGCCAAATAGCTTTGAGAAACTATGATATAGATTAAACTCTGCGTAATATTGTGATACTAGTGAACATTTTTTAAAACATTCATTAATAATCATTTTTAGTTTTAAATAAATTCATAATCTGACACGAGAAACCTGACTAATCAATTAGATTAGATTAATTTTGTACCCTGATGATACCCTGATGATGATAAACCAGTCGGTCTTAATAAAAATTAAATAAATGTCGTGGTTATAAACAAAGTGATTGTTTTATTTCAACCACAAACTGGCAGCTTTTCATCAAAATACTTCAGATTTATTTTAACAACTGATTCTCAGACGGTCCAACTCTAACAACTGGTGTGAACCAGGTGATTGACACACTGCACAGAGGGTCCTACTCATTTCTGATCCATTAAAAATATTAAATTATTTTGTATTTTTCAGGGCTGCCCTTTTCGAAGGCATGCGCAGCGGAGAAGAAGTGAGACTAAGTGTTAGATTGGTGGCCTGTCTAGAAGCCTCCGACTGTCGAACCCCTCACTGTCAAATATCTGGAGCTATTCGCAAAAAGAGGGACGCCAACAATACCAGCACCACCAGCAATGAAGGACAACAAATATCATCAAACCAAACCCTCGACACTACATCAGTCCTATCCTTCAAAGTTGTCTTGCCAGAAGAAGAAATGGACTCAAAAGAAAGTCCACGCTCGCTTCCAGGAGACCATACTCCTGTGTTGGTGATGATTTCAGTTCTCTGCGCAGTCATCGTCTGCTCGTCTGTCCTGATATTCCTAAAGAGGCAAGGCCGCTGGCTCGTAGGAAGTTCCCGCTAAGGTCACAGCAGTGAGTCACGCAACTGTTTCAAGAGTCAAGGTCCTCAGCGGAAGGCTGGAGATCAGAGAACACAGCTGCGTGGACAATGTTACCATGTTATGAATATTAACCATTGTTTTGATTTACGTGACATGTTTGGGGTTGCCTTCAAACTCCAAGCTGCGTGCAGAACATAAAACAATGGAATACAGTTTTGCAATAATGGCAATCAAATAACATCTGATGATAAATGTAAATGCAAGAGTTTTTCTCTCACCACGAATCATTGTAATCGACACAATAAATAAAAATATTTTGAAGTTGTGTTTGTCATTTTACTATAGAAACTTCGGCACAATATTAGCCAGCACCAGAGGTATTTTAAGCTTGTGTATGATTGAAGTTGTCTGCACCAGGAAGGTTGTAAATCTTGGTTTTTATGGAAAGATTCAATTATATCGCGAAGATATTTACGCAGATAAGTTAACTCGTTAAATAAAAACTTTTATATATTTTTAATGATTAATACAAACGTTCTTTGAATCTTTCTACAGTAAGATAATAAAGGCTGGTTTACTGAGAATTTCGTGAGAAAACAATAATTAATCATGCAGTTGATGTTATTTATAACTTAGACATTTTAAACAATAGAAAGGTACAATGCTAGCTCCTCCATCACGACACAAGCAACATCTTTCCCTTATTATAATGGTAGTAGGATATTTTTAAATATTGTCAGGTTATTCGTAATCTGAGAACATAGGTCTATCATATACAAAATAAAGTATTTAAAAAAATAACATGGAATGAAAAATTCTAATCATTGAAGTAATAATCTTGCTGTGAATACTAAACAGACGTAGTCGGCCGCCTTAATAATATTTGGACACCAACAAAAATATACAGAGCACCAGAAAGCGGCTATTTCGAATAAACGCTATGCATGCTATTATATTTCATTATTTCATCCATTAATCTGCATATATAAAAAAGAATGTTTGTCTGTCTGTCCCCGATTTTCTCTAAAATTACTGGACCGGTTTCTCTGAAAATAGCACAGTTTATTTTTACTAGTACCGGGAAGTAGTTTGAATGAAATCCAATATGTAAAACTGTTGCTATAACGTTTTAAAATTAGTATGAAAAACTTTGAACCCGCCATGTTGTATTGAGGTTAGCCCATAGATTTACCACTCTGGTTAGCCACAGATTACACATTCAGAAGTATAAGGTTTATTTGTATAGAATATTTTCAAAATGGAACACGCAAGTAGGTACCTACTTAAGAACTTTTGGAATTGAATAGATGTTTGGAATGAATTTACAAATTAATGTTTCTTTGTTTAGAGATAGTAATAGTCATCACAAGGCATTACTTTCGCTGTTAAATCAATTATGGCACCCAAACGACAAGCAAGAAGAAGAAAAAAAATCCCGAGCAAGCCTGGGTACACATCAGCTAGTATTTTATATAGATAGATTAAGTTACTTTTATTCCGTGTTGCCACAATATAACCTAATAAAACACAATAACAGCACTCTTTTTTTTCCATCATAATATTTATATGCCGACGCTTATAGATATTTAGATAGTAGAATATGAGTTATGGCGGCAATATCAATATTGGGTGACCAAGTTTCCAGAGTGGAAGATACTTTCAGTATCGCCCTGGTGAAAGACCACTATTCAGAATTGAAACGTTGCTTGAAATGGCTTTTAGCCGTGTTTGGTGACCAGATCTGGATAGCCAGGTATTCCCAACCTTCCTCTTTCCCTTCTCCTTCCCCTCCCCAATACCTTCAGCCTCACAACATTCCCCAATTGAGAATGCCATAGTCTCACTGGCTCCAGACGGTTGGGAGCAGTTGGGACTCTTGTGAGGTATTCATACAAAAAATATAACAAAAGCTAAAACCTGCTTACCAATATTAATATTTTTTGCCTGTCGATAACCCATAAATTGCTGCCCAACTTTTTGTGTACAAATATTGTTTTAGGTTGCGAAAAGCAAATATTTTGGCACCAAATCATTATTAATTTGCTCGAAAACAATATTTTTATTATTAATCCGCACATCGTGAAATAACTTAATTAGAATTAGCACCTTCTTGGGTCCCTGTTGACTTTACCTGTGCGGTGTATGCTCAGGTGTAAATGGAAATAATATTTTCCTCGGCACGCATAAACTTGATTATAACTATAAGCCGTTTATAATGTTATTAGCAATGTCAACGATAATTCCTTTACGCAAATGACTAATTTTATATTATTTGTTTTCTTTGAAAGATTTCTGTAAAGTGATGAATGGTGAATGATGATTGTCTCTAGTTCTAAAGCCACGTTGATATCAACTATTGAAGAAGTGATTTAGTGTTGGAACAAATATATTATCAAGCCGATGTTATGCAGAAGTGGTTGGTAAATGATTTATACTGTAATAAATACTTTCAAGAATGCTTTATGACTTTATAATTATAGGTTATACGATATGGAAGTTGTTATAATCTACAAATATTTGTTTAAAAATTTGTGTAAATTGTTTAGATACAGATCTGACTTCTGGAATCAAGTCTAATAATTTTGCGGAGATATTGTAAAGTTGAAAAAGGGATGTAAACTGATTTTCTGCTTTATACTGTATTATACCGCTTATAGTTGCTTAAGGGGGAGAGTGACGTCGGAGGGGGGTTATGTATTAATTAGAAATAATGATAATATTATTACGCAATACGATAAACATAATGTTTTTAAAGAGAAAAATATAGATTACATATTTTTTTAAATTTTACATAGGCTTAGCATTTATCAAAATCAAATCAGAACTATGACTTTTTCTGACCGTTCCGTCCTACGTATGTTTTGCAAAATATTAATAATACGTTTAAAAAGTGTAAAAAATACGTTTTATAATAAACTTAACTTAACCAAAGTTTTCTAATAAGCATTTAAAAATACAAAATTTTGAAATTCCTAAAGAATACAAGGCTGATGTAAGCGTAATGAGAAAGATTAAGAAAGGGACGCTTAGATGTTTTGGACATGTGGAGCGAATGGACGAAGAAAGGAGTATAAGAAGAATGGAAGAAGAAGCCGGGGACGCCCGAGGAAGACATGGCACGATCAAGTGAATCAAATACTTGAGTCGGGCCATGTCAGAAGTCGGAATAATAGAAGAGAAAGTATGAGACGATGTATGAATGTGAATGAAGCAAGAAGTGTATGCCAAGATCGAGTTGTTTGGCGGTCCGTCCTCTCTGCCTACCTCTGGGGGGAAACGGCGTGATGGTTAGTTAGTTAGTTATAGTTATTGTTCATGAAAAAATTAAACCAGACCCTATTATTTCTTCTCGGCATTTTAAAGAAAAACCTTCAAAATATTTTTGAGGATATTCCACATTTTAAAATATTTTGTAAAACATACGTACGACGTTCAGAAAAGGGTAATATTTTTGATTTGATATTGATAAATGCTAATCCTAAATACACTTTAAAACCATATAATAAATGTTTTTCTCTTTATAAACATTTTGTTTATCGTATTGTGTAATAATATTATCATTATTTGAATTAATAAATCATCCCTTTCCGACTTCCCCCTCCCCCTTAACCGTAACCCAGTGGTCACTGGTCATTGTTCCACGAGAAGATTAACTGTTGCCTCTATATCCACACATGGTCGATTCCAGAATTGATTTTAGCAATCCTTTTCAAAGAACGTCTGCGCGTTCTGTTTCCACCACACAAAAATAAAGTTAAGCGTTCAAATAAAAATAAAGCTTTTGCAAGAGAAACTAGATCCGTATTGACAATTTTCACAGGTACACGGGAGTGAAATACTATAAAAAAAATTTTTTTTTTTAATTAAATGGTTACTCAACGTCAATAACGTTGTCTTTTCATTGGGGCTGAAAAGCAATGCATAATTCTTAAAAATTAACGTGATTTTTTTTTTCATATTGATTTATTCGTTTCCACGATGAATTGAGTTAAAGTAATAATCAGCTGAAAGCTTGATTTATCCCTTAAACTACATACGTATTTAAGAAATAGAGACAACAAACAAACAAAATATTAATTAAATTAAATTAAATTGGAACCAGCATCTGAAAAGTTACATTAAATTACCCTTAGTCAAAGAGCACTGCACGCCATTGCATAACACTGGATTTAAAAAAAAATTTGTATAATATTAATTACATACAATGGGAACTTGTACCTGCTAAGCCACTGTAAGTAGCTTGTCAGCAGGAGATTAGTTCAACAATATTATATAATACAACAGTAAATAACAATCATCATACAAATGTATCGCAAAATTAGAACAATATAGGTGCATGAAAAAATGTTTTTTTTTTAAATATGAAAACAGCATGACAGTTTTGTGTTATAGAGATACTAGAGTACAATTACATAATATCGATTTAAATAATATTTTTGAAATAACAAAATATCTGCGAGTATTAAACAAATTGAGAAATAAAAAAAAACAGCAGTACAGTTTTGTTACACTGAGGATAGACTTAATATATTAGTAACAGTAATAATACAATGATACAGATTATTTAAGTAAATATAAATATACAGACAATTATTACTGACATATCTAAAGAAATCGATGCCGGATGTAACTGACTCACTTCAACCGGCGATTTCTGAGCTTATTTGGAGCAAAATAGGTAGATGACATTCTGTCCTAAGATGAGTTAACCCCTCGAGTCTTTTTGGGAGATATTTCTCCCAGAAAACAAATAGCCGTAGTCTTTTGGGGAGATATTTCTCCCAGTCCGAAACGAACTCATAAAAGTCATGTTATCTCATTTTGTACTATAGTCATGTATAGGATTTAAACTGTGTTAGAAAGAGATAAAACCCACTTTTTATTGCCATTTAAAAGTTTACCGTGCACATTTAAGAAAAATTATCGTACTATCAAAAGACTAGAATGGTTAAAGTTATATTTTCACTATATTGTCATTTCAATATATTTACAACGCTGTAACACTGTATAGTTTTCCGCTTGTCACTGATTTGTTACTGTATCGCTATCGTAGTAAAGTTTTTGTGTATTTGTTGAAACATACCTCGAAGTTGTCCACCTACCCATCAAGCAGATATCATGTATGTAATAGTGATTCGACGATTTTCCAAAACCATTTTCTTCACTGTTTCGATGTTTTCTTCGTTTGTTGACGTGGTTGCAACTCCGGGACGCTCATCGTCATTAACATCTTCTCGGCCTTCTGTAAAGCGCTTGTACCACTTATAAACACTTTTATAGAGACAAAGTAGACTCGCCGAATGCCACAGTCAACATTTTAAGTGCGTTGGAGCACCTTTTTCCATTTTTAATGCAAAATTTAATGCATATTCTTTGATCCATTTTTTTCAAAAGTAAAAAATCGAAGGACACAAAAACGTGACTAACCTTTCCAGTTGTCAAAAACAAACCACTAATCCAAAATGGCTGATAATGCTAACATATGATAAACATATGTTTACCAACATAACAAAAAAATCGTTAATCGAATGTACACAGCACGCGAAAATTCAAAATTCACCTTTTCTTTTGAACACACCTCGTATATGGATTCTGTGATGTAAATTAAGCAGAAAGGAAATATTAGTGAGAGTATACTGGACGACGTGCTCCTATCGACCAAAGATATCATCGGTGGGTGCTCCCCGTTTTGCTACTTTTCTCCATGTATGTACCATAAGGTGTCGGTAAAACCATGGATGAATTCTAATACCGACTTATTGTTATCCTTATTTTGAGAGGTATCTACTTGTAATAAAAATGTCATTATTAAAACAATTAAAGACGAACCTGCCATATTAGCATTCAAAATGGGAAAAAACCGCATTCAAATGATGTATCTCTCGGAATAACGCCCCTCGAAGACGATCATTATGATGTTGAATCATAGTTGATTCCTCGTCGACAAATGTAGAAGACTGTCAAATACTAACACAGTGCCATCACTGCCGTTTTGGTATCAGTCTATTATATCGTATTAGATATAGTGCTTTATTTTTTTCTCTTTCGTATTCTCTTATATCTTTATTAGTTTCTATTTTTGTTGATTCTTTGAATTTAAATTACTTAATTTCTGAAAACTTTATTGTTCGGATTTTTGTTTATGTATTCGCATTGTAGATACCTGTGCTTCTTTTATTTGTATTTGTAATTTTTGTATACTTTGATTTTTATTAATTATATTTATTAATTGATAAACTAAAGTTTTTAAGACAAGATTTTTGTGCATAGGACAAAGGGTAACAATTATTTTTATAAACAATAATTATTAGCCTGAAACACTCATCCAAGTTGAAAAAACCTTCCGAGAAAAGATCCCACCTATTGAGGGATTTAGCCGTTACAAGCCTTCCTCATACTAATAAAGTTGGTTGTTTACAGGTGAAATATAATAAAAAACCGTAATTATTGAATGAAACACTAGTATATATTGATTAACTTGGCGGGTTTTGGATAAGCCGACGTCGCTCAATGGTAGAGCATCTGACCGGATATTAGAAGGGTGCAGGTTCGAGTCCTGTCGGCGACATTTATCTTTTCTCGGAAGGTTTTTTCAATTTGGATGAGTGTTTCAGGCTAATAATTATTGTTTATAAAAATAATTGTTTATTAATTATCTTAGGTCTCTCCGCTTTTTTGCACGAGCTTTGCTCTTAAATAGGGATGTAGCTTAGAGAAAAAACTAAGGAGTCATGTTTTCAGCGTTGTATGTGATTCTAAAATTGGCAATTCACATTTTTTAATATTACTTGGTAACATAGTGAATATTTTAGGCACGTTATCCTCCAGGGTTCGCCTTCCGTGTTTATTGTTAAGTTTTGGTTGTACCCTTGTAGCCGTTCGTTCTTTGTGAACTTAGTATTGTGCTCATGTTCCACTTTTCTCTTATATACGTCAGACATATTAATTTGAATCAATATTCTACACCATAATAATACCGGAATTTAAAAAAAATAAAAACTCAATATACTTTACCGAGTGGTCTCGTGGAAATGAGTCCACAAATTATAAAAAAAATGTAATGAATAGCCAGAAATAATAAAATAAAATAACAAAATGGGGAATTTAAGCTAAGCCAATACAACAGTATATAACAATCATCATACAAATGTAGGACAAAATTAGAACAATATAGGTGCATGCATGTTGTGATCAATGTACACAAGTTGGATAAAATGATTTTTTTTTTTAAATATGAAAACATCATGACAGTTTTGTTATAGAGATACCACAGTCCAATTTCATAAATAATATTATAAAAATATCAGCAAATATTAAATCAAATTTAATAATGTTATTATTGAGTTCCGCAATTATTATTTTTATTATTATTTTGACAGCTGTCTCAATTATAAAATACTAAAATACTTGCAGAACTTAATAATAGCATTATTCAATTTGATCTTACTTTCAATTTAAAATAAATAAATAAGTGGAATTCTACGAATTAAGCACAATAACAATTAATGAAGTTTAGACATGTTAAAATATTAATTCTTTCTAAATTTGTATGGCTTCTGAAAGAGCTAGGTTCCGGATTACATGTCAATGTGTTTTTAATAAAACTAAAATCACATTGTGTACATTCTTTCGGATAAATTCAACAACTTTTTCAAGAACAGTGGAATTGCTAACGAAATGTCGAGAATTCGAACTAAAGAGGACAATTTAATGTTAATTCTAATTTCTCGGGATTTTTTAAGTCTTAAATATTAAAGGGCCACAATTAATTCCTAGATGGTTGCAAACCTTTCTAGAAATTAGATACTTCTGGTAGACGGGAATTACTTTTAAAAAATGAATCGTGTATTGAGATTGATAAAAATTTACAAAAATACTTCGTTAATAAAAATTTCGGTGGCACACTTGGTAGATGCGTTACTCCGAATATAGTAGAGGTTCCAAGTTTGAGTCATTTTATTCTTCTTTTTTTATATTATATAGATACATTTATATAGCATATAACATAACAAAAAGTATATAATATTGTATAATAACTAATGTAATAGAATAAATCCCTTGTATTATCTCCCCACCCCTCTTCCCCCACATGTTATGTACATAAACCGTAGTTTAAGATTAATTTTTACCAGTCTGAAGATGGCTTTAACAAGCTGAAACCGGTCACGGTGAAATAAAACAAAAGTGGAAATAAGTTTAATATGTGTACAACTGAAAATAATTAAAATTAAAATGTATACAAATGTTATAATGTCTTGTCAAGTCGATATTAGTTCCCAGCTAGGCAGACGGCCTGTTCTAAGGAACCAATGCTCCGTTATGCGTGGTGTAATATGAATTTGGTAATTATTATTTTTATTTAATCTACTAGTGTGTTGTGAATAAATTATTATGTTTTGAGTCATTTATGAACTTAGATAATTTTTCTTTGAACATTTTACAACAAATATTGACATCATTACATCGATATAATTCAAGCCAATTTTACACTTCTAGTTTCCATTTTAACGTATCCATGTTAAGTACTTTTATTGAAACATTTTCTTGTTTAAATAATGGCAATTTTGGATTACAGAATTTGTAATTAAAAATACATAATAATAATGAGTGATAGTTGTATGAATGACAGCGGATATAATATTTTGGATATCAGAAATATTTGTAAATATATGGTCTAAATATGAAGCTCGTTGACCTCGAACGTTTCTAGTACATGAATTTATGCACGGTAAATAATTAAGTTCGGCTAACATCTTTATCAGTAATAATAATAATAATAATTGGACCATTTCTATAGCGCCGCTTTTGTGAGAAATCACCTCAGGGGCGCTGTACAAATATTATTTCCTATTCTTATATTATTCTTATATTACGTCTATTCTACGAATTTATTATTATTATTTTTTTTTTTTTTTACATTTATTTTCTCTTTTTGGACAGGCTATCATTTCACATTATTTATAGATCATATAAAGAGATGCAGTTAAATTATCAAAACTAATTTTAATGTTAAATTGGAAAAAAAAGAAGCTAACTGTATTTATTCCTTACGATATATTGCAAGACGCTAATAGAAATGATAGAGTGATTGTTTCCATTATATTCAAGAGTGTATTTAAGCTAAGACAAAGAATTATTATCCAAATTTTTAGGATAAATAACACAGAATACTCTTAAAAGGGTGGAGCGGCGGGGGAGGATGGTGGCCAGTGGGATTGATCCAGAGGGCCCTCAAAATCTTCTTTGTCTTGGTGACGCCCCTGGGCGGCGTGACGGGACGGTTGGTGTTGGTCTGCACGTACGCCAGGCGCTTGTCAGCCGGCTTCAGCACCTCAGCGTGTCGTCCACTGACATCATTGCTCCTGGATTATCGAATTCCCGGCAGTACCAGTTGCTTCTTGGCAAAGAACTCACACCCGTCCACTACCACCTGATACACCCGGCAGATCAGGTCAAAGTCCTTACTATCCTTATTAGACGTTATACTTAATTACCACGATCAAGTGAACCAAATACTTGAGTCGGGTCATGTCAAGAGTCAGAATAACAGCGTATAGAGAGACGATGTATGACTGTGAAGACCGAGTTGTTTGGCGGTCTCTACGTATCCCTGCTGGGAAATAACATGATGGTTAGTTAGTTAGTTAGCAGAATATTTAACACTGATCCGTGGATTATTGCGCAATGCCACGGCGGTTGATCGGAGATAGTAGACACCTACCCAACTTCCCATATAAATTAATCATCCCAGCTTGTAGTTTTATGACAGCATAATTTATGGACTTAATCAGAAATTTCTCCTAGGTAGGTCCAAATACTTAGTATAAGTATTTTCTAGTGAGAAAAGTAAATAGCAGACGATTCCTCGTTTGGCTAATATAATATAATTAAGAACTCCAGTGAAAATATATATATATATATTTTTTTTTTATAGAAAGCAGTCAGTCACTTTGTGGTTAGACATATTTAATGAAAATAAAACAATAACTTTGTTTATAACCACGAGATTTTTATTTAATTTTATTAGGACCGATATTTATGTTTGATCAGTTTAATTTTGTACCCTGACGATGCTTATGTTAAGCGAAACCGGTCGTTCCTAATAAAATTGAATAAAATTTTCGTGGTTATAAACAAAGTTATTGTTTTATTTTCAGAAAATATTATTACTTAAAAATAATACAGCAAACGCCGATTCTGAATACATACGAGTATGTGAGTTTTACGAGTATATTATAGAATAATTATTTTAGAACATATATTTTTTTCGTTGCTTTATTGATTTTAGTTTTAAAAAATACAGATGTTTTTTTTATTCGACCACCAAACTAGACACATGCCCGTGTTGTGGCATGTAGATTTTAGTACAGTGCAATAAAAAAGAACATGAAAATAAAGCATGTATATACATATATAAAAGCGAACCAATAACAGCAGGGATTATAGAAAAATAAAGATTATGATTTTTAAAATACAACAATAACTTTTTTAACGTCACTTTTATTGGTTATATATGGTTATATATATTATGAATTTATATAGAATTTCAATAGACATTCAACTTTCAAATAGGTGAAAAAAAACACCAACAAAGAAAACGCCCTGTTTGGTTGGCATCATTGGATTGTCGGCGTTTGACGTCACGCAGATGTACGTGCGTATTGTGGTTTTGTATTTGTTTGTAAATTTTTATTTGTCAATTTTGTTTTGATATTATATATGTACCTTTTTTAGTTCTGGCGAAATTTAAACTTAGTTTGCGCCACTTTAAGCTCTATAATTGTTGTTCAATATAAACAATTATTATTACTGAAAGAATTATTCATGGGCAAACTAAATGTCTATACGAAAATTATAATAATGTTATTATTATTATTCGTGGGGTAAAAGTTTCTAAATAAGTAAATAGTTTTATTGCCTATGTTTATTTCTGGTTTACTATGAATACAATATGTAATTATAGAATTAACTTTACCCTAGACCTAGAGGGTAAAGTTAATTTCTGTTTTAACATCTGATAACATAACCTCAAAAACGAGGTTCGGTATATTAGAAACACGGAAAAATTTATTCGAGTGCGGCTACGGTTGTATTTTTACACTTTGGTACATACACTGCAAAAACAATAGTGACGAGATGCCGACATTTTACAATGTGTTCTTCCATTAAAAATGGTAAAATTTTTAAAGTATGAAATACATCTCTAATTTGGCATACAAAATTTTCGTCCGTATTCCTATTATTCGTATTATTATTATTTTTTAACTGAAGTTCCTTATTGTGCAAAGTTCTGAAAGAAGATTCATGTAAATTGAATCGTTTATGAATGCATGAGCAGAACAGTAACCAGACTCCTTATACGTTTTATTATATGCAGATACGAGATATCACCTTCTTATTTCTCCCACTGATCAAATATTTAAAAAATGTATTCACAGGTCTGAATACCGACAAGCTAGAATGGCTTCCGCGTGGTACCAGAGCCTAATTTAAACACGTATTTAACAAGACTAATGCCTACATGTCATTACATTTAATATTAATTCGATCGGCACGTTTTCCGTACGATTGAACTTTCACGAAAATATTGACTTGCAAACTACCTATGTATCAACGACGTGCATTGCTCTATGTCACAATTTTTCAAAACTTTAATCAAAATATTACATTTAATTTATATGACCATATACCTATCAGTGGCGTGCAGTCCATAAAGGCCGAAAAGCTGTGCCTACCTTAAAAAACGAACCATTCAAAGAAATTAAAATATAATAGACACAAAAACATCACAAATTTCTGTTACTCCAAAATTTTGTGATCTTTTTTTATGTCTACATCAAAAAATTGTTTCTCTTCAACGATTTCAACGTTTTGGTTGCAACCTACATTTTACCACACATTTAACGTCCTCAATTAAATTTCTGCGGGATATATAACGCCAAACAATGCATCCGCACACTGTTTGCACTAAAGCTGTGAAACGTACCACTTTTATGAGTAATATTTGTACTAGCTAGTACCTGAACTTGAAAAACTACACACAGCCTACCTTTGGACATAGAGCAATGCACGCCACTGATACATACGAGGTGTGTTCAAAAGAAAAGGTGAATTTTGAATTTTCGCGGGCTGAGTATATTCGATTATCGATTTTTTGTTTATGTTGATACACATATGTTTATCATCAAAAACAGTTGTCAAAAACAAACCACTAATCCAAAATGGCTGATAATGCTAACATATGATAAACATATATGTACCAACATAAAAAAAAACGATAATCGAATGTACACAGCCCGTGAAAATTCAATATTCACCTTTTCTTTTGAACACACCTCGTATGTGAAAGTGGAACCCTACGGCTTATTAGGTAGTAGTGGGAATACTTAATTAAATAAATATAGAATAATTAAAAGTGTAATAATACGTTCACAAATTTTAATTCGAGATGCAATAATTTTCTTCAGTTAGTTGATTCTTTTTTCCCCCACAGATGGCAACACCGCAAAAAATTAATTTACCAACCGCAAAAATATTTTTTAATATTAGCATTTAACCTAGTGGTAATGTTAGAATCTAAATAACTGTCAATTTATGAAAAGGGGCAGAATATTTACTGGAGGGATAACAAAAATTCCTAATTTCAAAACGAACATTTTATAATTGTGCAAAATTTACTAGCAGTGCAGTCTTAGGCTGCTCTCTAACGGTCCGGTGAGGAACGAACATTTCACTCGTTACTGCAGACACTGCACAGAAATGTCAAGTTTGCTAAGTAAGGTAAAGTTTTGCAACGCAGTCCATTGGAGGACTTTTCTGTGCAGTGTCTCCAGTAGCGAGTGAAATGTTCATTCCTCACCGGACCGTCAGAGAGCAGCCTTACTATTTCACAGCTTTTCGTGCAAGCAGTATGGAAGTCAAATGTGCCACTTTCCATAAGTTGCAACTAAACGTACAAGTTAGTCAAATAAAACAATCTATCAATGTAAAACGATTGTGACATTAAAAAAAAAATATATATATATGTATACGGAAAAATAAAACATATTTTTATCAGAGGATTGTCGCAGTTTTTTTAATTATTATTTTTTTAACGTTTTTTTCTTAGAGAAGGCACAGTTTTTCAGCCTTTATGGACTACACGCCACCGCTATGTATACCTTGCTAAGTACCTACTGAAGTTATTATAGCTTATAGCATTCCGGTATAGAAGACGTGGCAATCTACAACAGTTAGATTATTTAGAGTGGAAATTCAAGAAATTAAAGAAGAAAACCAATATTAATCTGTCAGCGACTACGCCCGCGCCGCACAGAAAACGCTTCTCCATTCGGGCCCCGCATTTGCGACCGATTTAACTGAAATTTTGGATTAGTAGGTACCAAGAATGATCGTCCGAAGATTCGTAGTTCCATGAAAAAATCCTCCAAAGTAATCGAATGTACACAGCCCGCGAAAATTCTAAATTCACCTTTTCTTTTGAACACACCTCGTATGCTTGCAGGTTTTCACGGCCAAAAGTATTTTTTGGCTACAGGAGAAGGATGCGCAACGCGGCATAATATCCCAAAAACTATTCAAGAATACATTATGCTTATTTGGGACGATTCTGAATTTTTGATGAGATTTTGATGATTTTGTAGGTCGAAAGATCTCGAAATTTGCAATACCTCAAAATCAATATGATATTACAATTAATCTCAGTCACCGACAGCATAGACTGTTTTATCTCTCGGCCTGCAGGACCAACTTGCCAATGGTCATGCCGGTGGGGAGGGCAATCTTGCTGTTAAATAGAATCACTTCGGATATCGACATATTTAGCATCAATGAAGCTGCATTTTTTTTATATGAATACCGCACAAGAGTCCCAACCGTCTGGAGTGAGACTATGGCATTCCCATTTGGGGAAAATATAAATCATATAAAAAAAATTAAAAAAAAATTTAAAAAAACATTGTGGTGTACGCAAGAAAGTTTATGAATTATTCAATTACAATAACAATATTTATTTACCCAACTCACCGAAACTCGGTGTGTGCAAAAACACGATAGTTCAATAACGATGTTGTTCGTTTGCACGATGGCCAATGAAACAAAGATGTTAATAATGTTAATAATATCACCAAAAAAGGTTGAAGGGTTTAAATTTTATAAAATTAATTTTATTTATGAAGACATAAAAAAATTCTCTGCCATTTTCTGCCATTTACGGAATTAGAGCAATGCTGTAATATATACTTATCTCGTGTCTGATGGTATAAGAAAATAATTAAAATAAATACGTATGAGACGGACAGAGAAACGTAAGGTATGAACAATGAAAGATAATATAAGAGAAAATATGAAAGAATCAATTGTGTCTCATACACAAGGATAAAAAATAAAATAAAATAAAGTTTAAAATTATTTATTGGTTGGAATTGTTTCAAACGCTAGGAGCGCGGTGTGTGGGCTATTAGCTTCGTCCAGACAGTCCATACAACGAACAACACACATTCCCAAATAGAAAATAGTTCATTAAGCCGTCAAAGGGACAACATGAAATCATTTGTGACTACAACAAAATATTCGGATATTTCTATTAAATTTCAACCGTTGCTTAATACTTTTTCGCCTTGTCTAGCGCATGCGTCGCACGCCTCTCGCAGTCTGGACGAGTCTCTTGAATATCAAGTGAGCAAAAACTCCAGACAATCTCGATAATTTGGTGAGACATTTTTTTTTCATAAGAATCCATTTCCACCCATTCCTGGAGCATAGGCGTCAGTTGGGAATTCTGTCCTTGCTCTACCGATATTTCAATAGCAGGTGATCTGAAGAACTGGCGTTATTTATCGTTTGGCTGTGGAACGATTTGCCGGCCTCTGTGTTTCCTCCTTCCTACAACAAGAGTCTCTACAAGACAAACTGTTTGTCACATTAACACTACTTCTTTAAAATATTTCACTAAATAATAATAATAAAAATAATTTTAATTCGTAATTTTTTTTTTTAATTTAATGTAAATCAAATTTTAAAATGTTATTATTAAGTTCGTTAATTTTGTTATTATTAATACTAGCGGAACTTAATAATAACATTATTAAATTTGATTTACATTAAATTTCGAAAATAATAATTTAAAAATAAACAAGATCCTTGTTTGACCACTCTACCAAAGTTAGCATGCCCAGTTAAATAGAATTCGGCTTTAAACAAATGGACGTTTTCAAAATCGATGGAACAGATATTATGCAATAGACCTTGAACAGGTAGATCACTATCAAATCCAGATGGAACCTGATACCTTCAGATTCATATGCATGTGATAATATCAAATTGCAAGCCTACCAACCGAAGATTGTAACACTGGAAAATTTATTTGGTTATTATATGTACGCAAAATGCTGTAAAATTACCTGCAAATGTGTTGACTAAGAATGCTTAGAATATCAGGCGGACTTATTATTAAGAAAAAACTAAGCGTCCTAAAAAAAGCTGTCAATATCCTCACCAAATCAACAACTTTATAACAATGTTTTAGTACCTTCTTTTTTATAACAAAATAACAAATAATGATATCCTCAGTGGGATTCCTTTACAAAATATGAAATTATATTATATTTAATTGATGTGCTTGGTGAAAAAACAAAACCATTGTAAGGTGAGGTGTTTTAAGTGCAGTTGAGTGGTTTCGGTGTTAGTCTATATTTTGTGTTAATATGTTTCCTATTTCAGATCTCCCTATGTAACGTATCCAGTGTTTTATTTGATTTTTAAATTTATTATGGTGGTTGTGATTTTTTAAAGGGTAGTGGGAGTTTGTTGCAGAGTTTAGTACCATAGTATAAGAAGTTTTTTCGTACAAGTGTTGTGTTTGTGGTTCCTTGTTGTGTGTGTTTTTGACCAATCTAGTGTTTCTAATATGTGTGATTGTTGTTATTTCTTGTTTTTTGTATTTATTAATGTAAAGTAGTATTGTTTTGGAATATAATTGTTTTAATTATATAATTGAAAATACACTTTGTATATACCACTTTACTTAAAATATATAAATATTTATACATGTTTCGATAGCAATGCTATCATCTTCAGGAATAAATGAATACTAAAAATAATTTCAAGTATAGAAAAATGATAAAAAATTTAAAACAATAATTTAAGAATATACAAAATATGAGCATAAACAAAAATGAATTAAAGTAGGTAAGTAACAGATCAAAAATGTTAATGACAAAATAATTATAAAACATTGAATAATACATTTAAATAATTGTTATTATAATTGTTTTATTGACATAATTTTCAGTTTTTTTGACGATTTCGTCAGTGCTGGTTCTTATAGGAACTTTAAGTATAATTTTCATGATGGCTTTCTGTGTTCTAATCAGTAAATTAAGAATATTATCATTAGCACTGCCCCATCCGATAATTCCATATTCTAATATTGATTGGCAGAGAGCAATGTAGATCTTAATAAAATATTTTGTAGTGAGGAAATTCCTGATTATTTTTAAAAAGTAAGAATTTTTTTTTTAAATTTTGTTATTTTAATAAATAATATGGTAAGTCCACCTTAAATTTTGGTCAATTTTTACGCCCAGATACGTTGTATTTTTAACATTTTCCAATGATAGACAATTACATTGACCAATTTGACAAAATGGTGAACTATGAACTGAGGTAGGTCACCAATGCGCTGAACTGATCAAGTCTCACAAGAGTTTAAGGCGATGCCATAAGTGAAATAACTATTTCAATAAGTAATATTTACTAGGAATCGGTTTACATTATCAAAACCAAAAAATATGCTTGGGATAAAATGAGGATATTCCCGTAGTTTCGCTTGATTAGAGATAAAATAAAAATGTTAATTACGTTATACAAACATAAACGTAAACTACTAAATAACTTATGTTTTCATTGTAAAATTATGAACAATAGGAACATAAAAAATGTATTAAAAAAATACCGCTTAATAGCTAATATTATTTGTGACAGTTTTCTCTGATTAACTTTTTTTCTTTAAACAAAAACCGCCTTTTGCGCTTGCCGAGCGCTTCTTATGCCTATATTTGCGGTGACATAAGACACACAGCTTGTCGTCATATGGCTTGTATATGGGCGGGTTTATCAGTAACGTAAATCATTGCTAAAACTTAAGCTTCCTAATTAGGCCGCTTAAGCCGATAATTGGAACTAGTTCTGGCGCTGTGACCACTGCCAGCTACTGGTGACAAATCCCATCTCTCAAATTTGACTTACGTAAATAATCGCATCTAAAATTTAAGTAAATTCGTAAATTGGCTACTTTTTCCAGTACTGACTTCGATGATTCATCGAGCGATGGGGAATGTCGATGATATTAATTGATAATGGTTGATTTTCAGTCTAAACCAGTCTTAAGAGGAATTTTCAATGTTTCAACGTGAGAACATAGTTTGTTTTCAACGGTTAGTTCGTCATAATTTCATGAATAATGCGCTGATTCCAGCAAAACAAATACTATTTTCAGTTAGGTTCCTCGTAAATGGAACTATGCGAGTTTGTGTGGAGGACTTTAACAAAAATCAACACGTAAATAAAACCCGCAAACATTAAACAGTGGCGGTAGTTGACATTTCATTCATGAAGACGACATTTTTATTTTCAAAGAAAAAAGAAACACGTTCCTCTATTAAAATCGTAGACAAGAGTGAAATATTTGTGTTTTCTGTATTGTCCGTGTTTACGGCCTACGGATTACGGATTTTACCTAAGCTAAGTCTAAAACCTTTTATCTTGGACTAATAAACTGGCGCTATGTAGATTGGTGACCACCGAGCCCAGTCTTACGCTGGAGCAGGCGGTACGTTATTGAGACACCATATGTATCATATGCAAATGCTGTGTGAAACGATGCAATGCAGAAAAACTAGGAGAGGACAAAACTTTGCAGAAAATCGTTGTGCAGAACAGCTCCGGTTAAAAAAATAGACCACGAGAGAGAGAGAAGGGGTCAACGCTTTATAACGAACGTACCGTTATAATAAAATTGGAAATAATAAAAGAATCTGCTCCGGGATGCGTTAAAAGTGTACTGGATGATTTAAGTTATGGATAAAACTTCACTGTTAATAATTTATTACTAATCTATCATTATGCAATTAAAATTTTTACGATTTCGATCTGCCTCACTAAAATAGATAGCACTTTATAGACTCCTATATCAAATAGACATATCATATTAAATCCATGCAATCAACACTTGCCCTAGGGCTGCAGCTGGTTACCATACATAGAGCGAGGATTAGTACCGTGCGTTTTATAGAGTAGTTAAGTTATATAGGTTTACTGTGGATATATCTACCAAAGTATTCATAATTTAAATATTAGACACATGGTAATTATTAATTACACACCTAGATTCTGGCTATATCTTTGTACAGGGTATACGGGAAGAGGTGACTAAATCAGAACATTGAGTAATAATGTCATTATAAAATAAAAATATTATCGTAGTAAGTGAATACTTTGTAGTTTAAAAGATTCCAATAATAAATAAAACATAGTTATTACTTTTTAATCATTGAAAAGATAATATTAACCTAAATGAAATACGAAAACGAAAAAAACAACAGAAAATAAAAAGATATCAGTCGCATCTGGGACTCGAACCAAGGACCTCTGGCTTTCCGGGACAACCGATTTGCCAACTTAGCTAATGAGACCAGTTCAATTTATGTCACCTTCATCGATATCATATTTCAAATTTAAGACTTTTTCAATATCATCCTTTTTAATCCCATATTATTTTTAGTTATTACTTTTATTTAACACCGCTTTTTTCTCGTAGTCTTCATAAAACAGTTGTACGCCAGTATATCGACCCCTTAGAATAACAAGGTTCCATCTGACACAGCAATTTCATGCGATAATGTGCTCTATAGAAAGTAACTTTAAGACTCATTATCGCATAACATTGCCGTGTCAGATGGAACCTTGCTATTCCAAGGAGTCGATGTTACAAAGATTACAGGTTTAGAACACATAAAGATTCAGTAAAGCAGAAATGGTAAAAAAATATACATATAGCGTCAATTACAAATGGTTGAAGTAAGTATATAACATTTGTTATATCAATTATTTATAAAAATACCAAAATTGATAATCTTTATAAATCATGCAAGAAGTTACGTGTTAATTTATAATTCAGTTTTTCTATTTTTAACACTGACAATTCGTGATGGAATTCCATTGTAATGATTTATTAAAACAATTTTAAAACTTTTTTTCACTTTTTTTTAAAGAAATATTTCATTTTATATTTAATGACTTATTGTAGCTTATAAACCTCATTGTAATATTTAATCATTGAAGAAGATAATATTAACAAATCCTAGATGAAACCCGAAAAAAAAACAAAAAATAAAAACTTATCAGTCGCATCTGGGAATCGAACCAGGACCTCTGTCTTACAGGAACAACCGCTCTACCGACTGAGCTAATGAGACCAGTTCACTTTACGCAATCTTCATCAACACCAATAAAATGGAGGATAATATTGACAAGTCTTGAATTGGAGGTATGATATAGATGAAAATGGCGTATAGTGAACTGGTCTCACCGACCAAGGTTTGCTTGTAACCAAGCTTCATCGAGGATTATGATTTATTAAAATTGTAATTTACTTATTGAAGCTTTAAACTTCATTGTAATATTAATATTGAAAATAACATCAATAAAAATATGAAACAGGAGAAGAGATAGAAAGTAAAAAGATACGGTTACAATTATTTTCAATGGTTGTAATATAATTTCATTATTTTTTTATGTGGCTTAACTGTTTAGATCAAAACTGACTATCTATTGGGAATTTGTGGATCCGAGTCTTAAAAAGATCAAATTAAATGAAGAAGAATCAAATACGGACGACAAGTTCCACATATGATTCATAAAATATAAATAATTTATATGGATAGACCAATTTATTTGAGTTTATTGCCAACTTGTTGCAGCCGTACCTTCTTTAGGGCACTTGGAACGTAATTACAAAAATTAACTAACTAACTAACTAACTAACCATCACGCCGTTTCCCCGCAGGGGTAGGCAGAGAGGACGGACCGCCAAACAACTCCATCTTGGCATACACTTCTTGCTTCATTCACATTCATACAACGCCTCATACATTCTCTTCTGTTATTACGACTTCTGACATGGCCCGACTCGAGTATTTGATTCACTTGATCGTGCCATGTCTTCCTCGGGCGTCCCCGGCCTCTTCTTCATTCACATTCGCGTCATATATTCTTCTTACACTCCTTTCTTCGTTCATTCGCTCTACATGCCCAAACCATCTAAGCGTCCCTTTCTTAATCTTGCTCACTACGCTTACATCAGCCTTGCATTCTTTACGAATCTCAACATTTTTCACTCGATCATACATGGTTTTACTACACATTCGTCTCAGAGATCTCATTTTACAGCATTCAGTCTACTTTCATCCTTCCTCTGCCAGTTCCATGCCTCAAGGCCATACATCAAGGTTGGTATCAGCACTCCATTGTGGACTGCTGGCTTCGCTTCCTTGGACAACTTTTTGTTTGCGCCAACCGCGTTCAGTCCTCCGTTAATGGAGTTTTCTGCATTCACCCTTCTTTCAATATCCCTATCAGTCTTTCCATCTCTCGTAAACATGCTTCCCAAATACACAAACTCATCAACCTGCTCCAAGTATTCATCATTCACAACTATATTGCATACTGTTTTCGTACTCTCTCTCTTTCAAACACCATGACTTTGGACTTATTTACATTCATCATTAGCTCATTCATCATACATACTTCGTTCATCCTAGATACGAGGGGCTGTAGATCTTCCATACTGTTAGCAAACAGCACCGCAAATCAGCATACAACAGACAACATACTTGCAGACTACTCATTTTCGCGCCCAGGCCCACCTCTTTCAATTCTTGCATATTAGTTTTAAATGATTTCAAAATACATACAAGTGTGATTGATGCGCTATCACGGTGTTATTTTTATTATCTGCTAACTATCTGGTATCTAAGTGTCACCTCGATAAGATTAATAAAATTTTCATATCAGTAAAATAACAGGTAGATATATAAAATTAACACAAAAAACTCACATATCAGATTTTTGAACTCTATTCATTAGTGGTGTGTATTGCTCTATGATCAAAGGTAGTCTGTGAGTAGTTTTTTTAAGTTCCGGTATCAATTATACATTGAATATTTGATAATGACCATTTTATGGTCATCTTCCGCTGATTTTTATGGACAACTGAATAAATGAGTGTACAAGTTCGTTATCAAATTCACGGGAAAAATATATTTTGACCAGAAAATTTTGGTATTTTTAAATTTCTTCTTTATGTTTCGTTTTTCTTGGAGTATGGACAGATTTTCAGCGTATATGGACTGGACGCCACTGCTATATACGAGTATGTACCCACGTTGTGATCTAAATCCATTTTCCGTTTGGCCAAAGAGTTGTTGAACACCGTGTATGATAATAAAATGGTTAAATTGTAATAAAACGTTACCTATTTGGTTCGATCTTCCATTCTCTCGGAAATGAGAAAGCATTTGTTTTTAAATCTTTGGTCGTTGAATATAATTCAATAGGTACTATTAGTGTTCACAAATTGTTTTATGAAACGATTACAGTAATGTTAAATTACAATCAATTCAATACAATTTTTCAACATAATTTTTTTATTGCTCCTAAAATTTTTTATTTTCTATCTACAGAATGTAAGTGTCCACACATATCATCTTTAGACACATACGAAAATGAAATAAAAAACTGGATTAAAATCAAAGATATCAACCTTTTCCTGCTATAATTGTATATTTTCCCCACTTTTCTTTCTTTGTTTTTCGATTTGTTTTCTTATCCAACTTAAAATCTTTTATTTAACTTACCTTCAACATCCATGTAATAATACAAATAAACTAATATACTGCAACTAACTGATACCAGGTATACCCACGCACTGGCCTTGCCTATGTGGGATTTTTTGTTTTATATACATTACACATAGGTTGTTCAGATGTATTTATAATTTAATGTTAAAAAAAATGTTTATAATCATTGTACCTTCTTTGTGTGAATGTATGTATCAAAAAATGAATTAATAAATAAATAAAAAATAAAATAAAATAAATCAACTACAGGGCCGAGCAATCCTGGATACATTTTTTTATTCCATGCGAATGAAGAAGAAAGCTATATTTAACAACAATACGTGAATAGAATAGTGAATGGTCAAATACACTGACCTTTTTCTATGCCAATTTCCTTACCCTTTTCACTATTGCCCTTACTCTACACTCCTTTCCCTTACCCTACACCCCTTACCCTTAAACACAACATTTTCTTACATTGAAAATGCTCTAAAACATGTGTTATACCAGTGGTATCATCCAATTTTCGTGTTTCAACATATCTTCCAATACCTAGATCTAGGTACGTACTGTATTTGTTAGCTACTGGGAATATTTTTTTACGGATGAAACTCGATCGGAGTTCTCATCGGGTCCAAGTTGTCATAAATATGATTTGATTTGTTTTATTTGATTATACGCCCATCTGGGCTTTTACGTCAATTTTAGAACATTATATAAAGATCTATCGAAAATAACTAGTACATAGAAAACTATAACTATTTCGTCTACCAAGATACTGCAGTGCTAAAGAAATGTTCCTGGAAGGACGAGTGCACTCTTTCAGGACACTTCTCCACCACCGCATGGGAAGCCTATGGTGCAGAATACGCCAATCCAAGAATACCATCATTATGGATGGAGTCTCTCTTGATAGCCCTTTGGAGACGGGAGACCATCAAATATCCCCCATAAATTTGTTAATTTTTCTTTTTTCTCTTAGTGAACGTATTTTGCATATTTTACTGAGTAATCTTTTTCTATGTTTTTCTTCTCTTTTTTTACATACCTATTGTTATTTTTTTGTTTATATATATGGGAACGTATTGCATTTCACTACCCCTGCGCACCTTCTGGAATAAATAACTATTTTTATTGTTATTATTGAGATTCTATTCTGTAAAGTAATGAACAGTCTTTTTCAGACGTTTAACAGTGACATCAAATGAAAACCTGAACAATATTATAACACAAATCATTAACGCTACAATACATGTAGTATTCGTAAAAGTATAAATGGAGTCAGAAAATACATCAACAACGCCTCCAAACCTGTTGCCAAAATTGTAATATAATATTTATCTATGACTGCATAGAAACCGTCATAGCATAAGTTGTTTCGAGTTAATTAACGGACAAATGAACACTGACCCTCAAAAACACATTTGGAAAAACTTTTTACACTTTTAAATTTGAAACAAAGGGTTTTCGGAATCTTTACAGCTCGGTGGATTACAACACTGGTTATAGTGAAGTGTCGTAATACAATTCAACACATTATAAACCCATTAGCACAATAAGGTGTGCCAGGGACCGTACAAGAGTGTGAGGTGAAGGTGCTCTGGAAATCTCACAGAATTATATACAAATCGCAGGTCAAATTACGTCAACTTCCGTCACGATCTCCTCCAGGCAAAATACTACCAACAGTGCACCAATACCAACCAGGGAACTGGGTGAAGGGGAAATCACATGGGAAGAGACATTTAAAAAATAGAGACACGATTTCCAGGGTGTAACAATCTATATACTTATGACAAGAAGTATATAGATTCAGAATAACATTATTATACAAATAATTTTGTTTTTTTAAGTTTCTCGTTTTTGATGTCTTATTAAAATTGTGGGAATGAGAAAATATGCTAAAAACTAAGTGCAGAGATGCTGCAGGAGTTACTCCGTTCGGAGGACCGTTTTCAGTATTTTATATTTAAATATAGAATTTACATCATAGCTTGGTAGCGAATTTATCGTTGGGTTTTCGTGGCCGGGTAATCCGGTATAAAATGGTTCAGAAAGTGATTTAATTGGTTGCTTTATCAGAGGAATGTTTGTGTCTTTCTGTAGTGTTAACCCTGATCCACGAAGGGGCATTCAATATTAGTCGAATGACCTTGTTTTGCAGGGTTTGTAAGAGTTTTTTGTCTGTTTTTGCTGCGTTTCCCCAAATAGGTGCAGTGCATGAAAATATCTTTCTGATAGTGGTTTAGTATAGGAGTATTTTATTGTCTGTGGATAATTTACTATTCTTACCAGGCATGGGTTAGAAGCCTCATTGAAGAGAATGCACCGTCTAGTTTTATACGGAAAGAACGATTTATTAGGTAACAGGTGATGAGTTGAATCATTGGAGCGTTATAAACGTCCAAATGGTTATTTTTAATAGTTCCATGACAATTCAACACACGTATGAGTCGGGATACCATTTAAAAGTGATATAAAGTCATTCAAAATACGATTAAAAAACTGACTTGAAAACCTAACCTAATTAACTATTTTTGTTGATAATTTTTTTTTAAAGGTTAATTGGGTTAAATAGGCTAGTGTTTAACTTTTGATGACTTTATACCATTTTGAAAAAGTGGGTCGATTCATACGTGTGATGAATTTATCCGGTCACCCATATTGATATTATTGTAAAAATATAGGCTCTTTCCGGTAGGTACCTACTTAGGCTTAGTATTCCTTGAATTCCGTACCTACAAGATACTAATTCAGTAACTAAAAGAAAAAAATCTGCAATAACACAACATATCTACAATACTAAGTAACCGTTTATAAAAAAGTCTATATATACATGTAGGTACTTACTTACCTAATTTTAAAATATCACAATAAATTTATTTAAAATGACAAAAAAAAACTAAAATTATTATTTTTTTAATGCTAAATTAAAAGCAATTTCATTAATTTTATTTTAGTTAAGAAGGCGCACAACGTCATCGTCGGCATTCAGCGAGCCAGCGGTGTTATTATTATTTAAGACAGAAGAACCGCGACTATATTTTGTTTCGCAATTACGTTTCAAAAGTAGCATAAGACCTACTACCTTATCATCATTATATTGTATTCCGGAGTGCTTCGATCCATATTACCTTAATGATAGTAATAGATAATTAAATATATATCACAGGTATATTATTACAGCGAGGCTTTATCGCTGCCAGCTCACCTGACGGATTAACTTGTAAAACAGGTGCCAACGGTTGCATGCTTAAGTTGATCCGCTAATAACATGGACCTAATCATTACATTGTGATTTGGGTGCTATAAAATTATGCCGCAATCTCGTTACAATCGGTCAAATGTATTTATATTATTATGTAAGTACCCGTAGCGTGCATTGCTCTTTCAGTAAAGGTATGTGTAGCTTCCAGGTGCTGATTTTCACCGCTACATCACCATGAAACAGTCTGAAAGATTCAAGTCTTGAGCCGCGTCTCCTGTGAACTTTTTCCGAAACATTACACAAAAACATTTGCTCACATATTCGTACACATTCCGTCTCCTGCTAAAATGTTTTGTTTTGTTTTGGTTAAAAACAATATATTTTGGGTAGACATCAAGATGTATTCAGGAATAATCTTTTAAATGTACTACATACTTTTATAGGTTGGAATAAAATACCATTGTTTTGTTTATTGTTTGAATAAAAAAAAACGAAATAAATGTCAATGAATGTAAAAATAATAAGAAATATTTGGTGTAAACCACTGTAATATAGTCAATAAATGTGTTTATTACGATGATTAAATATGCACAAGCACGACTTTCTTAATATTCACAAAATTAATGAAAAACACCTTTGTTATTAGTTTAATTACAACTATTTCAGACTCCGGAAAAGAAAAATCACGCCTTTTAATTCATTTTACTTTTGGAGTTTTTGTGTGCTTTTTAGTTATTTTGATTTACGAAAAAAAATCTCAAACTAAGAACCTAAAAACCTGTTTTATGTCTAATTGAAACATTGTATTATAAATATAAAGTAGGTTTTAGGTTCTTAGTTTGTTTTTTTTTTTATAATAATAAAACCTAACAGGAAAAAACTTTCGAAGGAACTCTCCTACCTTCACCCGCTAGAGCAGTGATTCCCAAAGTGGTCTATATCGACCCCCAGGGGTCTATGACAACCTGGAAAAAACTTTCGAAGGAACTCTCCTACCTTCACCCGCTAGAGCAGTGATTCCCAAAGTGGTCTATATCGACCCCCAGGGGTCTATGACAACCTGCAAGGGGTCTACGTCAGCTAAAAAAAAATTTGGGGGTCCATGTAATTAAAATGGGGGTCCACGATAGTGGATCTCAACATACACTGATAGTACCTATTTACTTACATTATACTATATTAAAATATAAAGACATGTACATTATTCATAAAAGTGCCTATGAAGTAAAAAAATTATTATGTATGTTTATAAAATTGTGTACGTTGTAAAGTTCCATCATACCAAAACCCTAGGTAACATTCATAACATTCCCCTTCTCACATTCATTTATAATGGCTGTACGCCTATGCATAAAATCTAAGACCGTACAATTTAAATATGACTGATTATTTAATATACAGCTGCTGGACTTTATGTCTTATTTAAATAGATTAATTTTGTCCACAGATGTTGTCCGAATCTAAAAAGAAATGTAGACAGTAGTGTTTATTATTTGAAGCTTGGCTTCATTCCATCATTGTCGGACAAACAATTGCCTATGTGCCTTTTATGCAACAAAGTTTTGAGCAATGACGCTATGAAACCATCTAAGCTGCAGGATCATCTGAGAAGATGTCACCCTGATAAAACAGATGAAAATTTGAAATACTTTCAAACACTCAAAGATAAACTTCAGAATAGACCCACGCTGGACAGAATGTTTGCTTCGACGTCACAAAGAAACGATGATGGTTTGCGGGCGTCTTACAATATCTCACTACTTATAGCAAAATCCGGAAAACCGCATACTATCGGAGAGAAGTTAATTTTGCCAGCCGTTGAAGAGGTTTTTAAAACTGTTTTACACAAACCTCCATCTGATATCATTAAAAGAATTATCTTAAGCAACGATACTGTTGAAAGACGCATTGATGAAATGAGTTCTGATATTGAAAGCTTCTTGTGTAATTATTTGCAAACGACCCATTTCTCTATACAACTGGACAAGTCAACTTTACCTGGTAATGAAGCATTATTATTGATATATGTTCGTTTCATTATGAATCAAGAAATCTACGAAGAACTATTCTTCGCAAGAACTTTGACAACCGACACTAAGGGTGAATCAATATTTCATGTTTTGAAGGATTACTTCATTGAAAAAGCAATCCCTTTATCAAATATAATATCAGTAGCTACAGATGGAGCACCTGCCACGGTTGGACGTTATCGTGGATTTATAAGCTATTTAAAACAAAATGTGCCAGGGGTGTTAGCAATACATTTCGTCATCCATCGACAACATTTAGTTGCTAAAAATTTGAGTGTTAGATTGCATGAATCTCTTCAATTTGTCATTGATGCAGTAAACCGAATCCGAAGCAACGCGTTGAATACGCGGTTATTTGCGCAGTTGTGTGAAGAAAATGACGAACACTTTCATCAATTACTCCTTCACACTGAAGTACGCTGGCTGTCGAAAGGCTTATGTTTGACAAGATTTTTTGCACTTTTTGAGACTATTTTAGAATTTCTGGATACTAAAGATAACATTTTAAAAGACAATTTAATGAAGTGGAAAACAGACATCGCTTATTTAACTGATTGGTTTACAAAATTTAATATGGTTAATTTGCAGTTACAATGCGACAGTCTTAATTTGATTAAAACAAAGTCCATCTTATCAGCGTTTCTTGCCAGAGTTAAAATAATGAAGCAAAATATTGGACGGGGCGAATTTTCCCAGTTCCCCAATTTGTCACAGACAAACTAGCAGGAAGACGACGTTTCTACCTATGTTCAACATTTAAATGCCCTCTATTCAGATTTTGAAACTAGGTTTGAGGATGTTTTGACTGTGGTAATACCACCGTGGATAATTAACCCATATGGTGACATAGAAGAAACGAATGTCATAATACAAGAGGAACTGACTGAAATAAGTACAAAAGAAGAACTTAAGGTTCAGTTTAAGCACTGATATCAGCACTTCTGGCTGCAAAAAAACATACCCGTTACTTATCCTGTATTATGGAATATAGAAATTTTTAATTTCCTTTCCATCGTCATACCTAGTGGAAAAGGGGTTCAGCGCTGTTACCAATCTCCTAACGAAAAAAAGAAACAGACTGGACATCATTGGCCGAGGAGATTTAAGAATAAACCTGACAAAATTGACGCCAAATGTTGATAATTTATTATTAAAGCATCAGGTTCATCCTTCCCACTAAAAACATTTACTTATTGCTTAGTTTATTTTATGTTACGTTTATTTTATATAACAGATACAAAATTTTATTTTGAGTATTTTTAATTTAAATTTAATTAATAAATGTATAAAACTTAACATTTGTTTTAACTTTAAGTTTTTAACACTAAACTTCACTAGAGTTAGAAATTTATGAAAAATCAATAATCAGGTACGACGGCCTCCATGGTCGAGGGGTAAGGCTCTCGACTACGAATCCGAAGGTCGCGGGTTCAAATCCCGGCGTGCGCAAGTAAATTTTATTTAATTAATTTGTGTAGTTTCACAATTAATTGATTTAAAAATAATATATAGTATATTTGCGCACGTTCCAGAGTGGAAGATACTCTCAGTATCGCCCTGGTGAAAGACCACCATTCAGAATTGAAACGTTGCTTGAAATGGCTTTTAGCCGTGTTTGGTGACCAGATCTGAATAGCCAGGTATTTCCCCACCTTCCTCTTCCCCTTCTCCTTCCCCTCCCCAATACCTTCAGCCTCACAACATTCCCCAATTGGGGATGCTATAGTCTTACTGGCTCCAGACGGTTGGGAGCAGTTGGGACTCTTGTGCGGTACTCATATAAAAAAAGGTAAGTAGGGGGTCTACCAAAAACCGAAAAACATGGCAAGGGGTCTACGACACAAAAAAGTTTGGGAACCTCTGGTTTGGGAACCTCTGATTTATATGACACCGCACAAGAGTTCCAACTGCTCTCAACCGTCTGGAGCCAGTGAAAGTGCTATGGTATCCCCAATTGGGGAATGTTGTGAGGCTGAAGGTATTGGGGAGGGGAAGGAGAAGAAGAAGGGGAAGAGGGAGGTGGGGAAATACCTGGCTATTCAGATCTGGTCACCAAACACGGCTAAAAGCCATTTCAAGCAACGTTTCAATTCGGAATGGTGGTCTTTCACCAGGGCGATACTGAGAGTATCTGCCATTCTGGAACGTTCGCAAATATACTACATATTATTTTTAAATGAATTAAATTAAATTAATAATAATATATTAATTAAATAAAATATACTTGCGCACGATGCAACATTTGCCATTAATATACAACCACAAATACAATAATTGGACAAAAAAGTTTCTTTTGCTATGGTACTAAACTCTACAATAAAACACTACTATAGACATTAATACATCTAAAACTAAAATTTAAAAAAAAATTGGATACGTTACATAGAGAGGTCATAAATAGAAAACATATTATAAGAAGCAATCACTTTGTGGTTTGACATCATATTAAATAAAATAAACACTTTGTTATAAACCACGAATACATTTTCCACCTCATATGTCGTTATGGATACGGTTGTTATTTTGCCTCAGTCATACGTTCAATTATTACTATGTAATAAAGCAGTCTGTTTTCCATTAATAACTCGTTTTCTTGTATAAATATTGTAGGATTATCTCTCTTTAATGACTTTATTATGTTCCCATTACACTGTTGTATTCGATATCTATTATTATTAATATGTGTTAATGTTGTGTCCCTCTTACACATAATATTTTTCTATAGTTGTCTCCCTCTAATATTTTGTTCTCTTTTTCTCTCTCTTTTGTATTCTCTTTATTTCACTCTATTGTATTCTGTTACTATATATGACCGATAACTCTATATTTTTCTTTAGTTATTATATGTGCCCCGACGACGCTTGAGCTAAGCGAAACCGCTTGGCGAGAAATAAAATATATTCGTGGTTTATAACAAAGTGTGTTTGTTTTATTTAGTTTAAGAAAATATATTAACACCAAATACAAACGGACGCAGAAACCACTAAAAACACATTATAATTCTTTCAGCAATTTCATCAAATTTAAATAATAAAATTTAATATTAAGTAAATGAAATCCACAGAACGGGAGATTCCAGTAAGAATTTCATTGTTTTTTTAAACTGATATAAAAAAAGAAAGATTTAATTTATGTATTTATTAAAATGATTATTTTAGAACAACATATTTATAAAAACCTTAATTAGTTTTCCTTTTAAACTGTTTTATTAGGTTCTCATTTAATTGCGAGTTTAAAGAGCTATCTGCAATCTGTATAACTTGAAGAGATATAGGGCTTTTAGGATGTAATTATTGCATA